>VDFB02320527.1:0-23271 GCA_007258455.2 Sequoia sempervirens | reverse complement strand
GGATTACAGGATCATCAGAGGCAGTTGATTCTCTATCTACAGCTCCTCCAAATGAATCGGTTAGACAATTAGAAAGAATTGCGCAAAAGGCCAAGGCAATTGATTCATGGATAACTCAGCTAATTGAGCAAAGTATTCCAATGATTGAGAAGACGTTGCAAGTTCTCAAGAATGTCAGGATAGCAAAGATAAAGCTGAATCAAACTTTAGAAGCCTTCAAGCAAAGTTTGGAATCGCTTGAAAAGGATTTAAAGATCTGGAGCGAGATAAATCAAGTTGATTTACTAATCCTATGCAGCAACTTGATTTTGCCAAATAGGGAAAAGTACATAGAATTTGAGGAACTTATGACAAATAGATCATTGGTCATTCAAGATCTTATCAAAGATATCCAGGCCACCTTAGAAATGAATGACGAAGTTCAGCAGGATATTCTTTCAAGTTTTGAAAAGATCTCATGTACAGTTTTGAATCAAGAAGATGAGTTACTTGAAGCTGATTCAGTTACTTCAGATATGGCAGCCAATCTTCGTCAACAAATGGAATCAGAGCAGTTTTCTATGGATTCGATTCAAAAGCTTATCAATCATCAAACAATCCTTGAGAAAATGCAAAATACTTATGAAGAGCATAGATTGGCAACTATCAGATACTTTGATATAATTTTGAAGACAACGCTAAGAAACACATTAGTCCAAGATCCGAATCGAGTTGAAGACTATCAGCAAATTCTATCTTCAAAGATAGGAAATGAAACAAATTAAGTTTTAGATTGTTTCCATGTAATTTTACCTTCGGCTAAATATATATAAAACAAATTTTGCAATTGCAAGTGTTCTTTCCTTGCAATTTTCAAAAATGTAATTACATAAAAATCTTTACAAGACAAATCACAATTTGGATTGTAATTTTGAATAAGTCAATCGAATTAGGTTATCGTGGTTGAGAGATTTTCCAAGTTTGTTGAGATGCTCCCAATCTTTTCTCCCCGACCTTCCTCCCATAAATACTTGAGGGTTCATTGGTAATCTTCTTTATCTCTTTTAGCAAAAGCAAGAAAACTCTAATTTGTACTCATAAAGCCTTGGAGCTCTTTATAGTGAAACATTGTGAATTTTCAAAGCACATCAAGAAAGTCGAAATCCCCAGACTTTGAGCTGAATTCTTGTTTTGCATCTAAAATGTTCTTATGTCATTTTAGATCATTATTATTTCGTGATTACTTGAAAATTGTTGAAAGTTGCTGAAGAGAGATTCAATTTAAATATCTGCAGTCTTTGTGCTATAAATCTGAGAATTGAATTCTTAGTTAGTGTTAGAAATAGAGAAGAATTATAAGTCTTTACGCTCATAGTATTTCTCATTTAGAATAGTTGAAAGCATACATTATAATTTCAGTCTTTGAGCTGTTTTATCTTGTATATTTCCATAAAGTAATCGTTCTGAAAAAAGGTTGATAGGATTTCATTCTTTAAGACTTTGTGCTTATCGAATTGTTTTCCCGTCCCGGAGGAAATAACGGAAGTCTTTGCGCTTTCGTGGAAAACTCTCTTACTCTTTCTCTTAATTCCCCACCAGTCATGTAATAAGTTTCAGTAATATACTTGCATCAGTGGTCTTCAGAAGAGAGAAGGTTCCAATCTTCCCCGGTTGAGGAACGCATTTCAAGGTATCTTACCCAGACAACTTCGGCTGAGTTAAAGGGGAGCTCTCAATTAGGAGAGTTCAAATCAATGGGTTTAAAACTCTAATCTGGTACTTTCAATGAGAATACAAAAATTTCCAAACTTTCAACACAAGGAATTCAATACAATTAAAATAGTAAAATTCATTGAGGCATACATTTTAGAGTTACAAAAGTTGTTAGTGATGGTTACAAAATTATTTGAAAATATATTGGTAGTGCTATCTATGGAAGGATTGACATAACCTCTTTGTGGATGAATCAAGGCATTTAAGCCTAACACCCTACATGATGCTATAAAAAGGAATAGGAATATGGAGAGTGCAGCCCCAAATAACAAATTCCAACCAAAACCTTTCCAACCTAAGAAATAATTTAAGAATTCATTTCAAAAGGAAGAGGCTAGAAGACCGCACATGAATGATGAGGTTCACAATTAAGTACGTAGGAAGAAGCTGTGTTTTAGTTGCAAAGAGTCTTAGGAATCGAGACACGTGTTTGGGGAGATGAAAGGTGCATTACATAGAGGTTGTTTTTGATGATGAAGAGGAAGGAAAGGGAGAACAAATTTAGGGCAGAAAACACAGTGATTCAAATAGTGAGTGTAGAGATGAGGGTGGACCACCACCTAAGGGAGTTAAGGGTGGAGCTATTGCTACTCTCAGGTACCCCTAAGTTCAACTCTTTTAGGGTTTGTGGATTTTTGCAGGGGCAACATGTGACAATCTTAGTGGCTAGTGGGGCAACTCACAACTTCATTGATTCTACCTTGGTGGCAAAGGGGTATTCTAGTATAGGATTTTGGGATTCAATGTTATGGTGATAGATGGGTTTAATATGAGTTGCACCCAACGAATTCCATAGTTGAGTATCACAATGGGGAATTACATTGTTGCAAATGATTTTTATATTGTGGACTTAGGAGATACTAATGCTATCTTGGGAATACAATGGCTCTATTCCTTGGGGAAGTATTTTCAATTTTTTTTTAGATTATAGAGCTGAACTTTAGAGAAGATGGTAGGAAGGTTGTATTGAGAGGCATGTCTAATGGTACTCCTAGGATCGTGTCACCGAAATGGATGGAGAGCATCTTTAGGCATGGTGATGTAGCATGGGCAACACAATATCTAATTTAATCTAAGACCCCTATTGAGGATAGCACTTTGTATCATGTAGACATCCAATCAATATTGGATAAGCACAGTTTGGTCTTTGGTGAGATTCCTCTAGGTAGATCTCCAGATATAGGATTTGAGCATGTTATTGAGTTGGAGGGGTCCAAACTAGTTATCACCATTCCTTATCGACATCCTAAGAAGTTCAAGGAAGAGATTGAAAAATCTATTAAGGATGTACTTGATATGGGACACATTAGGCCCATTTTGAGTCCCTTTGCTTCTTATGTTGTCTTGATGAAGAACGACGAGACCATGAGGGTGTGCATAGACTACCGTACCCTTGATAAGAAGACCTTAAAGAATAGATACCCTATTCCTTGGATTGATGAGTTGTTGGATGAGTTGCATGGAGTACTATACTTCTCAAAGATTGATATTTGGTCAAGGTATCATCAGATTAGAGTGAGAGAGAAGGACATCCACAAGACTGCATTCAAGTGTCATTATGGGCACTACAAGTTTTTGGTTATTCCCTTTGGGCTAACCAATGCACCAACTACTTTTTAATCCTATATGAACCACATATTTGATAAATAATTGAGGAAGTTCTTATTGGTGTTCTTCGATGATATACTAATTTACAATAGAACTTGAGAGGAGCACTTGAAACACCTCGATGAGGTGTTCAGTATCACAAAGGCTTAGTCATTGTATGCAAAGGAATTTAAGTGTGAGTTCTGAATGGTGGATATTCTCTACTTGGGTCATGTGATTAGTGCTAAGGGGGTTCAAGTTCACCAGGAGAAGATATGTTGAGAATTATGACTCAAATTTACTAGCTTGATTGCTTCCTGGAGCAGTTATGTTTTCCTCCTTCATCGGCCTAAGTTAAGTCATTGGTTTTCAAGTTTTCCTAACTGAAGTTGCGGGGTTCCAAAGTTTCATAACCTCCCGACTTATCAACTGTGGAGGGAAGGCTACTTCCTTTGTTGTCAGATCATTGCGGGTTTTGGGAACTTCGTAACCTCCACCTTGGGGTTTGGAAGTTTAGGTTTTGAGCGATAGAGCGATCCCTTTGTTGGCAAGTAGTGAGTTTTGGGAACTTCATAACCTTCAACATGGGGTTCTGGAGTTCAGATCTCTAGTGATATAGCAACTTGGATGCCAACGGATGTGGGGACCACTTGGAGTTAATATTCAAGTCTTTTTCGGGAGACTTGTTGAGAATATTGTAGATTCCCTTTTGATGCCGCGGAATTGCACAAGCAGTGGACGTGTGTCTTGGTGGACCCCTCACCATGGCAAGCAGAATATGGAGTGTTGATAGTTTGAATGGTTGGTTTCCAACTACCGACGGATGTGGGACCCAATAGGATGGTGAATCGTGTTGAAGGCCGACAGGTGGCGATGATGTGGAGGACAGATGGCATGTGGGCCCATGTGCTCATTGGAAGGACAATGACTTTGTTGACCTGCCGACATGTCGATTGTTCGTTGAAGGAAAACGATGAGTTGGAAGAGATTGTTCATTGTCCGAGATAGGTTGACGGTTGATCTAACTGAAGAAAACAAACTGAACGGTTCTGAATTAGGATAAAGCTGTTATACAAGATCGTTCATGGGTTGGTCGGAGAAAGAGAATACTGTCCTGAAGGAGGAGAGAACACTCTCTCTTTGTGATTCGATTGTGAAACCTCTCTCTCTATGTGAATCTGCACTGTATACTGTGTGAGAGTATTGTAACAGTGCGAAGGTTGTAATGGATTGAAAGGTTGATTAGAGAAATATAAATAAAAAGGGAGAGGGAATTAGAACAAGGTTGTTGCTCGTTTGACTCCAGAATGAAACAAGGTGTAATCTCTATGAAAAAGGCTATGAGCATGAGATTGTATTGTAACTCTATTTGTCGCTGAATAATACAATGGGTCGGATCTTTTGGAGTGTGGGGTTTTTAACCCGAAAGGGTTTTCCCCACGTAAATCTATTTGAAATTAAAGTTACCGAAGGCACTATTGTTCTTGGAGGTTTCTCTGAGATGACAAATTTTTCCCAACAAGTGGTATCAAAGCCTTCTTTTGGTTGCTGGTTCTGGGTATTTCTCCTGTGAAGATTTCTTAGTCTGTCAGGCTTGGGGAAATCTAGAGGAATTGGCTGATGTATTGATCCTTTGGTGAGTGGAAGTCTTGTAGTATTCAGAGACAACACATAGTTTGAAGGATGGTGAAGATGGAGTTGGTTATCTTAGCAACAATATAACCTTAATGTATGAGGTGGATTTCTTTGCTTCTTGGTTGAGTTGCAGCAAAGCTTTCATATTGGGTGTCTGTGTGAGAGGCTTTGTGGTGATATGGAGAAGATTGGGTTGTGTCTCAATCATGGAAGAGAGTGCTTATGTTGGGTGGTATTTCTTGGTGTTGGAAGGCATTGTATTCTATTAACCTCGAATATTGAAGGCTATGGAGTTAATCATTAGATGGTTTGAAATTTTATGGAATAGCCCATCTCTTTCTCAGATGCATGTGCATATTGATGGTTTTGGAATTGGCTTGAAGGGGGCCTAGAGTTCTTGAACTGTTGTTTCCTTTTTTAAAGATGTATTGTACTTGCATGTTTTATGAGGTTTTGCAGGTTTTACATGTCAAACAAAACTTGTGATTATGTGGAGTTGCTGTTAAAATATTTTCTAGACCCTGGCTTTGGGGCGTTGCTAGATGAGATGTTTGCAATTCTGCATGTGTGCTTCGGCATGGTATGAGGAGGTGAGATGCTTTCTTTGTATGAGAGTGTTGGTATGTGATTTTTCACTCAACATTCTTGTGTTGTTGCTTGTGGATTCCTTGACTATGGTGCTCGTTGTGGACATGTTTGGAAAATTGGATTTGGTCATGATTTGGTGTTGGAGTCTTAGTGTCTACAGGCTTATCTTCTTTGATATATCAGTTTATGATTACTAATGTGATGATGGGTTTTCACATTCGATGGAATTGATCTTCGAGTTATGTGGTTGATAGTTTAGCTACCCATTGGTTGCAGTGAGATAACTCAGATGTGGACTGTCTATATCCACGAGGTTGATGCAATGTTGCTGTAGATATGTTAGTTGGCCTTGTCTGTGGTCACTTGTGTATTGTTGTGATTGCTTTGACATGAGAGGATGGATGGTGTTGAGTACCTGAGTAGTCGGCTATGGGGACCTGTAGCATGTTGTATCATGATGTCATGGACAACTTGGATACATTGCTTTGTGTAAGCTTTTGACAGTGATGGTAATCTCTACTTGCTTTGGAGATCTTGGTGCCACTTGATGCACATGTTGCTGTGTGGACCTGAAGGATTTTCAGATTAGTAGATGTTGGGTCATGATGCTCGAGAAGCTCAGTTGTCATGGTTAAGTGGGAGCTTTAGCAATGACTCTGGATTCATCACTTGGTGGTGAATGTTTTTTTCTTTAGTGTTGCAGATGTTACTAGGAGGAGCTCTTTGATCTTGTTGCTGCAGAAGGGTTCTTTTACATTTTCTTGGGCACTATTTGAGGACAAACACTCAAACCATGTCAGAGTCTTATCAGGCAAAAGCCAAGTTTATATATGCTGTTTGAGCCATCCGCACCAGCACGAGTTTTAATAATAAAATTATAATTACAACATTTTGAGCCAATTTGTGTATATAAATGACAAGTCTGTCAGATGTTTGTTTTATAATGTCTGTTAATGAGAATCAGCATTTTGTTCTGATGAAGACTGCCAAAATATGACATGGATAATTTTCAGCAAGAAGTCTGTTATTGAGGAGATTGCTCTTGGATGAGTCATGGTGGCTTGTATATCTTGAAGGAGCATTCTCTTTTCCCACTCTTGGTCTACTCAACAGTTTATCTGAGAGGTATTTTACCATTATATCTTTCAGGTGTGTTTTATGCTTTCTTTCATGATATGGATCTTGAATTGTTGTTAAATGGTTTTGGATGATTCATAGTGGAAGATGTACAACATAGTTTATCTCCTTGAGCCTTTGTGTTATATCATTTACTGATGAGAACCGGTAGGAGATGCTTTATGGGCTTATTTCCTGATATGGGAAATGAAATAGTTTCATCTTCTTTAAGAAGCTTACATCCATGATTGTTTACATGTTATATTTGTTATGCTTGATCTTAGTGATTGAACAGTTGGATGTTATGCCGTCTCTTTGGGATGGGAAGGATTTCATACTTGACACAACTTGCTATTAGAAGTGTATGTAGGAGGATGTTCTACATGTATATGTTGTGCAGAGTTTCTCTCTTTGGTCTTGGTGGTCTTCTTGATGTTTGGTTTCACATTACACTGGTTTGAGGTTTAGTCGGAGCTGTAGTGATCACTAGCTTGTGGTCATGTGTTTTTCACTCATATTCTTGGGTGATGACATGGAGGTTCTTAATATTTTTCTTTTGTTGGGTGTGGAGAACTTGGGAGAGTTCTGAAGACTTGTGGTGAGAGTTGATCTTGCAGGTTATTAATTTGCAAGTTGTGCATATCATTGTGAATTTTCCTTGGTACTACATGGTTACATTTTCTATGGGCTGAAATTGGTAGACTTGTTATGCCTTTGATCTTTCAGATTTGGCATTACCCATGCAGTGGGAGTACCTAGATGTATTTGATCTTCTTCGACTGGTTTGTGCATGGTGCTTGTATCTGTGGTTGATGGGTTGGATGTACTACTGGCATGAGTTTACTAATGTGTATACCCTTGAGGTATGGTTGATTGGATGATCTAGCACTTGCTGTGGGTGCTATTTTCAATCATGTGGGTTTATCAATTGGATGGAAGCAGTCAGGATGATTATTGTTCTAGCTGATGTTCTTTCTTATTTTCTGGAGTGATGGTGGTTTCTTGTTGATATCACTGGGGTCCTTTGCTTGTGTTTGTTGGACTTGTTCCTATTCACCTTGGCTTGTACCTTTCTTCCATAGGTGGTATGTTGGAAGATGTCAGGGATTTTCCCTGAATGGCGGACATCTTGGATGTTGGTGTAGAAGTCTTGATGGAGCATGAGAGAATGTTTGAGATCTATGTGGTTTCATGGAAGATTGTGATCGGTTGCAATGCTAGACAATTAGTTGTAGTTGGATACTTGGTTTTGTTGCAGATTTTTTGGTAGACTGTTATCTATGGAAACTTGTTGATTGGGTGTCCTGAATGCTGTTGATTAGAGATTTGAAAAAATGAGATCTGATGCTTGTGTTCTTGAGACTAATGCATATACTCCTTGGATCATTCCTTTTCCTGTGGTAGATAGCTGGAACTGTTGCCTGAGTTGGTGGACATCTTGGATGTTGTTGCAGGTGTCTTGGTTGGAGCACAAAAGCATTGTTTAAGATTCTGTGTTTGTGTTGGAAGAAGCCAATAAGTTCTTTGTCAAGTGGGAGAATGTTGAGAATTATGACTTAAAATTATTGGCTTGATTGCTTCCTGGAGCAGTTATGTTTTCCTCCTTCATCGACCTGAGTTAAGTCGCTGGTTTTCAAGTTTGCCTAACTGAAGTCATGGGGTTCCAAAGTTTCATAACCTCTCAACTTAGCGATTGTGGAGGGAAGGCTACTTCCTTTGTTGTCAACTCATTGCAGGTTTCGGGAACTTCGTAACCTCCGCCTTGGGGTTTGGAAGTTCAGGTTTTGAGCGACGGAGCGATCCCTTTGTTGGCAAGTCATGAGTTCTGGGAACTTCGTAACCTCTGACATGAGGTTCTGGAGTTCGATTCTCCAGCGATATAGCAACTTGGATGCCAAGGGATGTGGGGACCACTTGGAGTTAATATTTAAGTCTTTTCCAGGAGATTTGTTGAGAATATTGTAGATTCCCTTTTGATGCTACGAAATTGCACAAGTAGTGGATGTGTGTCTTGGTGGACCCCTCACCATGACAAGCGAAATATGGAGTGTTGACAGTTGGAAAGCAATGGTTGGTTTCCAACTTCCGATGGATGTGTGACTCAATAGGATGGTGAATCATGTTGAAGGTTGATAGGGGGCGATGATGTGGAGGAAAAATGGCATGTGGGCCCATGTGCTCATTGGAAGGACAATGACTTTGTTGACTTTCCGATGTGTCGATTGTTTGTTGAAGGAACACGATGAGTTGGAAGAGATTGTTCGTTGTCCAAGATAGGTTGACTATTGATCTAACTGAAGAAGAAGAATTGAATGGTTCTAAGTTAGGATAAAGCTGTTATACATGATTGTTGGTGGGTTGGTTGGAGAAAGAGAATACTGCCCTGAAGGAGGAGAGACCACTCTCTCTGTGATTCGATTGTGAACCCCGTCTCTCTATGTAAATCTACACTGTATACTGTGTGATTGTATTGTAATAGTGTTGTTAGAACTGTAAAATATGGTAATTTTACATGTTTTCTGCATTCATAATTTTCCAAGTGAGTCCTACCTTGAATACATTTCCCTCTCTTCGTGCATATGTTCTCCATATTTTCCCATGTTGCTCCATATGCTTCATCGAGTCATGCGTAATTCATATCTGGGTCTGTGTTGGCGTGACAATATCGGGGTCTCCTCGATTCGTTTTCTTGATTGCAAACATCTGTGTTGCCTATCTACAAGACGTTTCTTATGTCACGATGATTGGAGTTTATTTACTAGCCACTTTCGACAAGAATTTCAGGCAGTCTCGGTGACAGAGGATGACACCCTTTTGGTGCGAGTTTGGTCTTCGGTGTATTGTTTCACCGAGTACTTTTCGTCTCATCGACTGGCTTGAATGAGGATACATTGGCAAGAGTTGAGGCATCATAGCGAACTCTTTTGGTCTCACCGACAAGCACATTAAGGTTTCACTTTGGTAAGACTTATGAGCTTTAGAGTATAGTCTTGGTGAGCCCGTCGGGTCTTGTCGACAATGTTTAATGAATGGCTTTCGGCGTGAGATCCGTGTCATCTTGGCGAACAGGTGTGGGCTTTGTTGGCTTTCGGTGTGATATAATATTGTCTTCTTGAGGTCTCCCCAATAGTTGCAAGTTACAGCGACAAACATGGGATAGATGGTTTCTGTCGGTGTGAGATTGGAATTCTCTTGGTGATCTAAAGTAAACTCGGGGCTTTCAGTGAAACAAAGGATAATCTATATAACCTCTCCTTGATTTTGTATTGTCTTGGAGAAGGCGAATGATGGGCACTCATTGGTGAGAAAAACCTATTGTCACGACAATGCACACAGGATGAAAAGATTATATCGGTAAGAGTTAGCGATATCGGTAGGAGGTCTCGGCAAGTGACCTCCAGTCTCGCCGATGGAATACAAAGAGGACTTTGTTGGTAAGAAAGTAATATTGTCACGGTGACTAATATGCATCTTGTGGTCTTTCAGAAAAACAAAATGAATTCTCTATAGGGTCTCCTCGATAATGAAGGGTCACAGTGACACAAAAGATAAAGGGGTTTTCAGCGAGACATAATGTGATCTGCAAGGTGTCTCCACGACATCACAGAGCTACAACAATAGTGAATGAAGACAAAAGGGAACCTCGGTGAGAAATTTGCAGATGTCTCAGTGAACGGAAAGCACATATCGATATAACATTTGGTGATCTATGAGATGTCTCACCGACATCACAGAGTCTGGGAAAAACAAATGACCACAGAGTGATTGCGATTTTGTTTCCTTCGACATACGTATGAAGATGTTTCAGTGAGTAATTAACATGCTGTTGGCCGACATATTGTGCCTGATTGTTACTGTGGCCGACTTGTGAGTTCCTCGATTGTTGTTGTAGGTGGACATGGATTTTCCTGATTATAATGGTTGGACAATATGGATTTTGGCCGACATGAATTTCAAAATGTTGTATTTTCAAATGCTGGTGTATAAATTTGACTCCTGAATGTATTATCATCATCAGATCTTAGATAGAGACAGTAGATTAGAGATGGATACAGTAGAGTAGAATTCTCTTATCAGAGACTATGATGCATGTTTTCAAATGGCGATTTCAATGAAAGTCAGTTAGTGTGGCAAGTTATTTCTGGTGTCAATTGTATGTTGAGTTCATTGAAAAGTATTGCTAAGTTGTCTCCAAGTTGATTCTTTCTGGTTATTTAAATTGAAGTAACAAGCTTATTTTCAGTTTATCAGTGCACATTTGTTGTATCTATGTGATTAATCTATTGGTTCTTTCAAGCAAAGATTAAATCCTTTTGGTTGATCACAGTAATCATGAAGATTCATTTGGATTATTAAAGTAGAGCTTAGTAGTCATAATCTTGCATGTTTATACAAGTTATAAACAGATCATATGCTAGCAATTTGAGTTTCTGCCAGAATAAGTTGCTCACTTCTATTTCATTCAACTCCGCATACCCAATAAGGCATTGGTCTCTGCAATTTCATCATTTGGATTCATTTAGTTTCTTTATATCTATTAATTAAGCATTCTAGGATTTAGATTAGAAGATTGCTATTGCTATTTAGATCAAGTTTGATTTCATTGTTCACTCCGATCTGCCATTGTGGACAAATCATTTCAGAAGGATAATCATAAGATAAGTCTGCTTCATTCAGAAAGGTACACCCACTTAGGTTTAGCAACACCTCAAGAGTAGAAGGTTGAATTCTTTTGACCTTGTCTGTTACCCTAAAGCGTATCAAGAGATTGGCAACCTCTTGAGGCATTCCCCCTATGTTTTTGAGAGCTAACAAGTGTGAAGGTTGTAATGGATTGAGAGGTTGATCAGAGAAATATAAATAAAAAGGGAGAGGAAATTAGAATAGGGTTGTTGCCCGTTTGAATCTAGAATGAAACAAGGTGTAATCTCTATGAAAAAGGCTATGGGCCTGAGATTGTATTGTAACTCTATTTGTTGCTGAATAATACAATGACTCAGATCTTTTGGAGAGGGGTTTTTTACCCGAAAGGGTTTTCCACACGTAAATTTGCGTGTTCTAATCTTTTGTACTATCTTTCATGTTTAATGGTTCTGTTTGTTGAATCTATTTATGCAAGTTTTTGAAATTGAATTTACATGTTCTTCTCTTAGAAAGATTAATGTGGGAATTGAACTATGTTTGATTTCGCTTTGTGACATAGTTGTATGTGTTTTTGAGGCAATCTATTTGAAATTAAAGTTACCAAAGGCACTACTGTTCTTGGAGGTTTCTTTGAGATGACAAATTTTTCCCAACAAGATATAGGCAATTATTAATTGTCCACTACCAAGGATATTGATAGAGTCGCGACGGTTCTTTGGACTATGCAACTACTACAAGACATTTGCAAAAGGGATTTGATAGCTATGTACACCCCTAATAGACCTTACCAAGAAGGGGGATTTTGGATGGTTGGATGAGTCCCAACAAGCATTTGAAAGGCTCAAGGAGGTGATGAGTTCTTGTCCCATGTTGGCATTACTGAATTTCACTTAGCCTTTCATTCTTGAGTGTGACACATAAGGGGAGGGCATTGGAGCAATCTTGATGCTAAACAAGCACCCCATTGCATATGAGAGCCAGAAAATTAGGGGTAATGCAAGGCTCTATTCCATATATGACAAGGAGATACTCACCATAATGCTTGCATTAGTGAAGTTCAGACAATATCTAGTAGGTGAAAGATTTGTGGTCAAGACCGACTATAATAGTTTGAGGCATTTTTTGGAGCAGAAAATTTGAATGAAAGACAACAAAAGTGGGTTAGAAAGGTAAAAACTTGTGATTTTGACATAGGATATGTCAAGGAGAAGAAGAATGTAGTTGTTGATGCTCTCTAGGAAACCCCCTATTTGCTCTCTAGCAAAAATCTCAACTGATTGGAAGACTCACCTTTTGGTAGTGTATTCCAAAAGAACAAATGTATGTGAAATCTTGGATGGGAAAAGATAGGATGATAGATATAGAGTAGTAGATGATATCATTTACTACAAGGGAAACATTTACTTGGTTCCTAAGTCAAAGCTTAGGGAGAAAATCTTGAGAGCCATCCATGATACATAATTAGTCAGATATTTTGGATACTTTAAGACTTATAGGAAGATCAGGGAAAGGTTTTCATGGAAATTCCTTGAGGGTGTCTTGCAACACACGAGAGAGTGTACGACTTGTCAAAAAAACAAGTTAGAGCACACTTTTCTAACCAGATTACTTCAGCCATTGCCCATTCTAGAGCAAAAATGAGAAAGCGTATGTATTTCATTACTAGTCTATCAAAGGTATAGGGCGCAAATTGCACCTTTGCAGTTGGTGATCGGTCAATCAAGTTTGCTCATTTCTTCACCATCTCTATGGAGTATAAGAAACCTCAAATAAAATATTATTTTATAGAGAGGTGTTTAGGCTACAAGGGTTGCCAAAGAATATAGTTAGTGACAAGGATAATAGGTTCGTTAATGCTTTTTAGAAGGAGCTATTTAGGTTAGTTGGCATTAATTTGATTCCCAATACAAGTTATCACCCTTAGATGGATGGTAAAAAAAAAAGACATGAACAAATGGGTTGATGGATACTTGTGTAACTATAAGTTAGGATAATAGAGGGCTTTGGATTAGGTGGTTTCATTTGGGTGAACACTGTTATAGAATCACCTATCATATGTCAATTAGGATGACCCCTTTTCGAGCATTATATGGTTATGAAACTTCATCATTCCTGGAATTAGCATTTGATGATACAAGGGCTCCCAAATCCAAGGATTGGATCCAAGAGAGTTAGGATATCCTTAAGTTCCTCAAGGATAACCTTCAAAGTGCCTAGAATCAACAAAAGATTTATGCAGACAAGCACAAGATAATTAGAAGCTTTGAGGTAGGGGACTTGGTTTTCTTGTGCCTATGACCATACAAACAATATTCCTTGAAGAAAAGTGGTGCAAAGAAGCTAAAACCTCACTTCTATGGTCCTTAAAGGGTTGCTTGTAGAGTGGAAAAAATGGCATGTGAGCTTGAGTTGTAAGAGAGGAGTAGGATCCACAATGTGTTTCATACATATCATGCCTTAAAAAGGAATTAGGAAACACCTTACATCTTCACTAAAGATTCCACCCCTAGATGAGAAGGGAAGATTGGTTTTGGTTCTAGAGGAGAGTGCAGATGCTTAAGAAAGGAGGTTGAGGAGTAGAGTAGTCAAGGAGTACTTGATTAGATGGAGGGATTTACTAGAAGATGATGCAACATGGGAATGTGAGCATATTCTTCAACATCCTAATTTGCAATTGCTTGGAGGATTGTAATGTACACTTCCGATGCTTAAGCAAGAGTTATTAATTAGCATATTTTATTCTCATAGGCTAATATTGGAGTTAATAGAATCTTTTCATATCATTATTTAGTATTGTTCATTTAAACATATTTTATGGGTAATATTATTTAATTAAGTTCACAAAGTGACTGTGGATATTTAATGAAATTTTTGAAAGATCACTTTATTATTCTCGAGTTTATTTTTATTTTTTTAAAAAGAGAATTTAAAAGTTAGGGTGGAGTTGGATACATATGTGAAAAAGAAAGCGCATTTCAGTATGGTGGATATTATTCTGTTATGTGATTTTGGATATCTTTTCAAAGTTTGAAGCCTTAAGATGAAAACCCTATGGGTAATTGGATTCGTTGGTGCAACTATTCTACCTTTTTTTTCAGAGAGATTACTCAAATTTCTCACATTGCATCTACAGATAGAATATACAAAATTTGCAGTCTCTTTCAAAGACAAAGTTTAGAGTGAAAGGTTTCAACAAGTATGAGGGTTTGAAAGTAATATTATTTTCTACTATTTAGCTATACAGTTCTATAGTTCAATTTAAGAGCAAAGATTATTATTAAGGAAATATTTATTATAGTGGACACAACCACTCATTTTCTCTAAGCGCTACATTATCTCATTGAAATCCTGACATATAAAAACTATATTCCTGCTAGCCACATTTGCCTTTCCAAGTGTCATACTTTGTAGATGAACACATGCCCTCTATGTCTACTATATTACTTAAGTGAAGTCACAACATACAATGAAGAATAAACAACAAATTTATAATGGTGCATATAGTTTGTTTGGTGCCTTGTGTGGTGATGTGGGTTTAGGAGAATAGGGAATTCAACATTGAATTTTCCAAGCAAGATGCAATTCTAGAATTGTTGAGGTTTTAGGAGAGGTTGCCAATCATTTTATGGGGTTGACCTATAATAAAATAGAAATTGCACCTTGGTTTGCAATGGGTATACTGAAGAGGTGTGGAAGGTCAACTAGGCAAGTTTTTGATATTTTTTTGCTTACATTTGTTTAGTAGATGAGGTCAATTGGTAGGACCTCTAAATATAGGAAGATATTTGGGCTCCATTACTAAGAGGCTCATGTTATATTTTCAATCAAGAGAGATGGAGAGAGAGAGGGGGGTAAGGAGATAGAGATAGAGAGGAAGAGCGAGATGGAAATGAAGATGGATATGGAGAGATGAGAGAGGGATAGATAGAGATGAAATAGACAAATATATAGAGAGGGAGAGAGAGGGAGAGAATGCGAGAGGGAGAGATAGAAAGATAAAGATAGGGATATGAAGTGATATATAGAAAGAGGTAGAGAGGGAGAGATATAGGGGTAGAGAGAGATGGAGATATAATGTGATAGAGATATAGATGGAAGAAGAAATATGGAGAGAGAAAAGAGAAAGAGATATAGATATAGAGGTATAGGAAGAGGGAAAGGGGAGTGCAAGAGATGATTGGATAGAGAGGAGACATGAATAGAGATAGATGGGGGAGACTAAGATAGAGGTAGAGATGAAGATAGAAGGAGAGAGGAAGAGGGAGAGAAATAGATAGAGAGATAGAGAGGGGTAGAGGGAGATACACATAATTATAGAGATTAGGAGATGGAGATGGAAATATAGAGAGAGTTAGAGGGAGATACAAAGAATTATAGTGATAGGGAGATGGAGATGTAGATATAGAGAGGAAAATATAGAGAGATTTAGAGGAAGAGAAAGAGGGAGAGAAGAGGGAGATAAATATGTAGAGGGAGAGAGATAGGTAGAGGGAGAGAGAGAAGGGGGAGATGGAGAGAGATAGGTAGAGAGGGAGGGAGGAAATAATATAGATAAAGGGGGCTATAGAGATATAGAGAGGGATAGGGAAAGAGATAGAGAGATAGGAAGAGAGATAGAGAGATAGGAAGAGAGATGGAGATATAGGGAGATAGACATAGATAAAGATATGGATAGAAAAAGATAAAGAGATGAGTGAGATCAAATGTTACACCATTCAACAAATGTTGTTGTTTGTGCAACAAAGGTATCAATAGAGAAGTGATAGCTTCAAAATGAAGGAATAAAAACATGACTAAAACAAAACCTCTGAATCAAGAAGATAATTAGGCTCTATTATAAATAGGCTCATATTTCTCAATAGATAGAGAGGGAGAGAGGGAGTGTTATAGTTAGAGGGATATATAGAGAGATGGAGAGGGATAGGGAGAGACATATATGTAGAGATATATGGATAGAAAGAGATAGAGAGGAGCAAGAGAGAAAGAGAAATAGAGTAAGATATGTGGAGTGAACAAGATAGAAAGGAAAAGATAATGAGATATAGAAAGAGGGAGTGATAGGGAGAGAGGGAGAGATAGATATAGAAAGAGGGAGATATATGGATAGAAAGACAAAGATATAGGGATAGAAAGGAGAGATATAGAAAAGATATAACTTGTGAAAGATAAATGGGGTGAGAGAGATAAATATATAGGGAGGGATAAATGGAAGGAGAGAAGAAGAGGGAGGATAAACAAAGATAGAAAGAAGCTGACAATAAGAAAGGGGGGGATGGAGAGATATAAAGATATAGAAAATAATATATTAAGTGGTAGAGAGAGGGATATATATAGATAAAGAGAGAAAGAGAGATGGAGAGAGAGATGGGGTGAATAAGAGAGATAGTATAGATAGAGAGGGAGAGGGAGATATGGGAAGATAGCGATAGAGGGGGAAAGAATGAGAGATAGAGTAGGTTATAGAGACAATTAATAGAAAGAGAGATATAGATAGGAAGGTAAGAAGAAATAATTTCGTGTGAGAGATATATAGAGATAGAGATAGGGAGGGAGAAAAAAGAAGTGTGTGTGTGAGTGAGAGAAATATGGGAATGAAATATAGAGATGATAGAGGATAAGTAGAGATCTATACAAAAAGGGAGAGGGAGAGGGAGGGAGAGAAATAGAGAGATGAGAGAGGAAAAGTAAAGAGATATAAAGTAAGTGATAGGGAGAGAGGGAGAGAGAGAGAGAGAGGATGAGATAGGGATAGATAGAGGGATAAATATGGATAAAAAGGAGAGATAGAGAGATAGATATAACTTGAGAAAGATAGAGGGGGTAAGAGAGAGAGGGAGATATGGAAGAAGAGAAGAAGAGGGAGAGGGAGACAATGAGAGAGGGGAAGGTGGAGAGTAATAAAGACAAATAAAGTGATATATATATATATATATATATGAAAGAGAGATCAAGAGAGATGAAGGGAGACATGGGACGATAGAGATAGAGGGGAAAGAGTGAGATAATGGAGGTGATATCTAGACAAGTAATAGTAGAGAGGGATAGAGATAGAGAGAGGAGGGGGAGAAAGATAAGGAGGGAGAAACAAGGGGTGTGATTGAGAGAGAGATATAGAGATATAGATATAGGGAGTGAGTATGTGAGAGAGATATGGATATAGAGAGGGAGAGGGAGAGATATATATAAATACATAGAGAGGGAGAGAAATAAAGAGAATAGAGTAGAGAGATTTAGAAAGAGGGAGCAATATGGAGAGAGGGAGAGAGATAGGGATAGAAAGAGGGAGAGATAGGGATATAAAAGAGAGATAGAGAGATATATGTAACTTGGGAAAGATAGAGGGGGTGAGAGAAATATGAATATATTTAGAGCGAGAGATGGAAGGAGATATAAAGAGGGAGAAGGAGAAATAAAGATAGAAAGAGGAAGATAATGAGAGATGGGGAGATGACTCTTATATTATATTGTTAATAATATATAATTAGATACTATAATGAATTAGTATATATATAAAAATAAATATATGATGTGTGCCTATTATATATTGATACGATATTAATATATCTTTATATACTATATTATGTACCTATAATGATCTATATAATTATGTTAAATTGTATAATTAATTATATTATAATTATATATTATATGTGTAAAGTTATTATACACTATATGTCAAATTATTAATATTATGTATTATTTATATATTTTAATAACATTATATATATAAAATATGTATAAATATTTATTAAGAAAATCAAATATAAATTAATCTATTGTATATATTAAATATCTATATATAATTAATACATAATTATGTATCTATTTTATATATTAAATTCATACTATAACTATATTATTTTTATGCATATCTAATTAATTATTCTAACTTTGTATAAACTAATTTAAATAATATCACAAGTTAATATATATAATATTAGATTAAATAATATAGATTTTAAAATATAGAATAATAAATGTAATTATAATATAGATTATATGTAAAATAAATATATAATTAAATAATAAATATATAATGTATATGATACTAATAATTATTACACTCACTCACACTAATATAAAATATAAAATAAATATAATTATAATATTATTATAAAAACAAATTAACATTATATTAAATATAATATATAATAATATTTCAATAAAAATATATTAATTAAAAAAAGAGATAAATACTATGTCTTATATAATATTTTTAAATATAATCAATATGTTCCATAGAACAATATACAACTATGATAAATTAATGGACAAAGCAATCGACTTCACATATAATGAATTGCATCGTTGGTCTAGTAAATCATTTGAAAATGTATAAGGTTATGAATGTTATATTATGAGAAATGCATTTTTTATTATCTGTAAACAAAATATTTATCTTTTCGGTGAAAATAATCCAAAACACACTCAAAACAACATGATAACTAATTGCATAAAATAATCAAGGTGATTTTTTTTTTCATATAAAATTGTCTTGGGATATTACATGAATAGAAATGGCATCCCTTGTGTACAACCCACCTTAATTTGACAAAATATAATGTAAAATTATTATATTCAAAATATTTAGAGAACGATATCTATGGGCTTCTACACTTGATAAGATTTTGTTAAAAACTATTAAAAACTAAGCATGCAATTTTTTTAAGGTTTGTCACAATGTTTGGAAAATGATAAATGATTTAGAAACTATGTTAAAGTGTTTTTTTGAAAAGTAGAGCTTCTATGATACTCATTAGTTTCACTAAGAAATTAGTAATATAAAGTTATGAACTATATTGATCAAAGTGACGTAGATAATGGGTTCCATTATCTTTGTAGTTGTAGGTCCATTCCTTGCATTTGGAATCTAAACCTAATGCAAAATCCTACAAGGGGGAAATTTAAATTTGTAAAATGTTCTAAGACTAGATATTTAGTCCCCTGAAAACAAGATGTCTAGTCTATCAAGACTATATATTAGATAAAGACAATATTTGGCGAGGTATAGGTCTTCGATCCTAGCCAAATAGCAACTTTTATCAAAATATTTTTGCACTAATCTACTTCATTTACACCCTCATCTTCATGTATCTACCTATTATAAAAGCACTGCAAAAGAGGATGAATTAGAAAATCACTTCTATATACTATAAAACTAGCGAAAAATTTAATTTGAACTAATACATAAATTGAGAACACAATTTGAAACCTAATAATCATAAAAAACAATGAAAACATTTGGATTATAGGGTCACAAAGGCATGTATTGAGAAAATTCATATTGGTCCAATATAAAGTTTATTAACTATGATGAGTATACAAAGTTTATTAACCATGATGAGTAATAGGATCTCATAGACAAATTTCTTGGAACAATGTAAAATCTCCTTATACTTCAAAAAATAGATGTAGTGAATCTATGTCCATGAGCGATGCCATGTCTCCTAAAATAATAGTAGGTTATGTTTAAATAAATCTTTTAGCTTTCTTTAGTTTTGTTAGTTGTTGCCTAGAAGGTTTTGCTAAACACGCAGTCTTAGAGGGGTGCTAAATGTATGCAATAGGTCACTTAAGTTATGAGATGAGTTGCTATAGGTGTTATATAGTGTTCTAGAGGTATATTGGAAGTTTCTACAAGTATGTGAGCTATAATAGGTGCTATTTAGATTATTATAGGTGACTTGTTAAAATGCTCTAAATCTTTTGAGAAATCACTGCTTTGACATGTTTATGAATTTGTCATTGCTTTCAACAATATAGTTGTATGAATATTTATGTGAATAATTCTTATGATATGTATGCAATAATTGTTCAAACTAATGTTCAATTAACTTTTAAATGGTTCATGGTGTTGTCTTTTCTATCTTATGTGGTGTTCCTATGCATCTAATTATTAAAATTTTGTGGCTTTTGATATATTCCAATCATGACTATTTGTTTTCCATTGTATGGTGTCAAGTAATATTCTTTTGAGAATTTTTTCTCTTGTGTTTCTAATTGTTGGTGAATAATTTGGTAGACCATGAAATTTCATTTTCTCTTCTTACAATATATTTTTCTTATTTCCTCCATGTGTGAAGTTTTATTTGGAAGTTTATTTAAATTTATGTAGGATTGATTTGGTGTTTTGTCTTGTAGTTAGAATATCTACATTTTCTTTGGAATATTGTTATCTTTGGTTGGAATCTATTCACTTTCGATTGAGATAGTCACAAGGTAGTCAATTATTAGTAGAAATAATCCATATTATTTATAGAGGAAAATATAGAAGGATACAAAGTTGTGAGGAAGTGAATAAGTGGGTTTTCTCTAGGGGAAAGGATGATAAACTAATTTGATTAGACAGGGATTTGATCCTCCATCAAAAGATAGGGAGAGGAGAGGAGAGACAAGTTGAGAGGGCGACTATATTGAGAGGAGAGATAGGGGAAAATGTAAGAGAAAGATTAATTGCAGAATCGTCCCTCTAATGAAGAATAGTCTTGTAGTACATTCATGAATTATATATTTGACAGGATCTTTTGACCATGTTGTAAGGATTTTAACAGAGACACTTTCATAAATTAATGTAGGCATATTTATTTTATTTTCTTGGTAGCAATTTTGTTAAATGAGTCTTAGGCTACTAGGCTTAAGCCATCCTTCATTATACCCCATTTCTTGGATTGCATCAAGTAGTATCTGAGAAATTTTTTCCTATTAGGGTGGTGTCTTGAGAGGATTTAGTAGATCTTTTTCTAGTGTGAGAAAATATTGCAATCGCAAAGAGAAGTGAGAAGAAATGTTGTTAAAGAGGGCGTGCCTTTTATGGGGATGATTTTTACTATTCTCTAGTAGAAGAGTGCTACTCAGGTGGTGTAGGAAGATCATTGAATGGAATGTGGGTTGAGGGGATTTTGACATTCTACATCTTCCAATAACATTGTGGGGTTAATGAAGTGCAAGTATGTTGAGATGAAAACTTGTTGTAGATTCAACTACAATTTTCTAGGAGGGGTTGAGATGATCTTGAGGAGTATTGTGAAATTTATATTCATTTAGCAAAGATAAAATACTCACATAGAGAGGTCTCTTGAGAGAGAGAAAGACAATTGAGACTAATGTGAGAAATTATTAAACATAGAGTTATTGTAGATGTGAGTGAATATGATGAAGGATATATGACATAGATGAAAGATGAGAATGTTGAGTTTAATGTTGTTATCGACCCAATCATGTCAAGAGGAGATTGGGGTTACAATAGAATCATGTCATTGTAAGACATGAAAGTGTAAGTTGTTGCACAAGGAAAACATATTGAAAGAGTTGTGGAAGGAAGAAATGATGAGTGCATGATAAAAAAAATCTGAGATAAAAAGATGGGTCACCAAAAACTTATTACCAATGCATGTGATGTAGGGACACTTTGGTCCACACATAATCATGCATCCCTAAAAATAGTATTGAACATTTAAATAAAACTTTCTTTAGTTTTGGTTATTGTTGCTTGAAAGGGATTACCAAGTATGCATTCTTGGAGGTCTACTATAGGGTGTTACAAGTATGCAGTAGGCTCCTTTAGGAGAAAATATGGTTGTTACAAGTCATTTAATTTTTTTTTATAAGTGTTCTTAAAATCAATACTTGTTAAATATTGTGCTACATGCATATTGAAAGTTGCTACACAAATTTTGGAGTTGTTATAGGTGCTATTTACATTGCTATAAGCAAATTGAATCAATAGCATGCTAAAAGTATTTGGACACAAGTCATAGGTATGTTGATTTATTCATGTAGTTATAAATTATTTTAGTACTTTAGTTGATGCCTAAATGGATAAAACATGACTTTTTGTGATATTTATTGTGCTCATTGTTCCACCGAGTACCCCTCCGTTTGTTGCTATGTGTATCAGTTTGCTTGTGTCTGTTTGTTAGTCGTGTAGCTATTTTGCATACTATTTTGTATTGCCTCTAGTTACGACATTAATGTTATATTGGTTGTTAAACCCTATGGATGATTTATTAAATATCAAGATTATTTGGTTAAGCTCGTATGAGGACATTGTGGTGGATGCGCGTGTGTTTTGGATATGTTGTTTCTGAGTTTTTAATGTGGATATCATGATGTGTTTGATGTTTAAGATATTATGCTTGTCAGTCCTGGTGAAGAAGACAGTGTAGCACTACTCACTTGTGAGTATCTTGTTGCGCTGCGATTCTTCTTCACAGTGTGTTTTCTAATATATGATGATATGTTTAACAGGTGATGTTTTATGCAGATACATGTACCAAGTATCGGCTCCACCTGCTTGATAGGTCTGAGCGTACCCTAATCCAATTAAATCATGTTGATTCGGAGATAGTGTCCGGTCCTTGTTTAACCATCATTCTTTGTTGAATGAGTATCCTATTGTCGCCCATTGTCATTGTTGTTTTGTTTTGTCGTGTCAATTTTGTCAGTGTTATTTATTTGGAAATTAATTACTGTGTAATTTAGTTAAGTGGCTAATTTGTTGATATATTGATTAAATGAAAATTTGTTTAAATATTAGAATAAACATTTATGTTATGTTTATTGTTTAATTTATTAATTTAAATTAAGCAAGTCATTGGATTAAAAGAAAATGTGAAAATTGTGAAAAGGTATTTCTTTAAAAGTAATTAATAAATTACTTGTACAAATATAATTTAAGTGAAAAACAAGTATTTTAAAAAGAGTTGATTTTGAAAAGTTAAAATATCTGAAATATGACCTGAAGGAAAATATCTTTGATATTTAATGTTTTTAACTGCATGAGAAATTGGAGGAATGCATGTTTACAAACACTAAGTTGTAACTTGAGATAATAAATTTGCATTAATTAGCCTTTAGAGGTGGGAATTTTCATTCACGGTGATTTTTTGGAAGAGCCTTCACGTAGAGTTTGGAGGTAATTTTCTTGGAAGGTAGTTATACGGGAGTCTT
>VDFB02320526.1:0-34536 GCA_007258455.2 Sequoia sempervirens | reverse complement strand
TTCTATGGGTTGACCTATATCGCTAATCCTCAAATAAAAGGAAACTGAAATACAAAACAAAAAATAAAATTCTAGATTGCCAAATTGTGTCCACAAGCATAAGACAGTTTAGCAACAACTGTGGACTTGACCTACATCCCTGGACTTCACACTGCATAGAGTATAAAGAATATTTCCTGAAATGAATAACAAATCATATCCTGTTTCTGATCTCAAGACATCCAAGATTCTAAAATCTTCATTTTGATCATTCTTTCTTCAATTATAAAGCTAAATACCTCATTTATTGCATTTACATTTCCTAATAGCTGTTGCTATTAATCTAATTTATCAGTCCCACTCCTATCATTTAATCTAAGCTAAATACCAAATCCTGAAATGAATAACAAATCATATCCTGTTTCTGATCTCAAGACATCCAAGATTCTAAAATCTTCATTTTGATCATTCTTTCTTCAATTATAAAGCTAAATACCTCATTTATTGCATTTACATTTCCTAATAGCTGTTGCTATTAATCTAATTTATCAGTCCCACTCCTATCATTTAATCTAAGCTGATATCTGCTTAACTATTTGCATTTATTTAATTAGCCTGGGCAATGATGGTTAGAATGAGGAGCCCTTCATGAAAAAGGGAAGGCCATTCTTACAAAGAGGAAAGCCATTAATAAATAGAGATTGTAAGAGATCGGCAAGCTAATCTGACTTTATAAAAGAGGTGCTGCTTTGCTCAGAACACAGTAGCAAGAGCAAACCATCATATTGAAATGTTTGTGTTTTCTTCAGTATAAGATGTCAACACTATAATCAGTGATACTACACATTAGAAAAATGTGTTTTTCATGCACATAAAAGGAAGTTTTCATGATGCTTCTCTATCTCTGTATATAATGATTCTTGATTTTTTGACTCAATGGCATTACAAAAATATTCTGCCTTTTATATTCAACAAACTGAGCTGGCTTTTGATATTAACCATTCTTAGAGTGTTTACAAAGAATGGAGAAAACAAGGCGGTTTGATATACATTGATGTCTTACCTTTAAATTTTGGCTGCCCGATGTGAAACTAAGAAATAGAATTCATGACCTAACTTGTTTACTGGGATGTTATGCAAAAAGTTTTATAATTGCCTTAACATATTATCTTTGTGCTTCAGTTGGATTGCCAACCATTTTGAAAACTATAATGTTGCACATTACCTGTGGATTATGTCTTTTAATTCTATGGGACAAAATTATTTTTCTACTTAATCTGAGTGCAAATAGTGCGGACTCATGTGGGTGCTTCCTTGCATGGTTTGTGCCATTATCTATTGTCACTCCAATAGCAATAATGTCTATATATACTCCATCTTTTTGAGCCAAAAAGACACAAACAACTTCTGGATGAAAAAATTTTCAACTTTTGAAATCAAGGATGTCAAATTGTAATTAAATACAAAGTTTAACATTTTTCTATATCCCATTTGCAACCATTCAAATGAGTTCTTTCATTGCCAATATTAGGTGCATCACAAGGGCAAGCCGTTTTTATTTAATTTACTGAATTTGTCACATCTGTTAAAAATGTCCATCCATTGGGAGCCAAGTCTTTCGCTTCATTTTACATTCATAAGTAGCAATTATACTGTCTCAGGTATGATTTGATTATCAAATTAACTAACGAGCATTCCTTGTGCAATACAATTCCATTACCAAATTTCACCCCACAAATCCTTTCCTGTTTGGCATTTTAAAGATAAGGGCAGTACATAATCTCATTTTCTGAATGCCTTCAATGTCCATGCCCAATTATGGCACTAGATGCTTGATGATAAAGCTACATGCACAAAACAAAAAAAACTGTAACCATGCTTTCTTGAAATGTAAATTTTTTTTATGTTAAATCTCTTTTTTTGAAACAATGTTTACAGCACATATTTTTGTTATCTATTTTGTCAAGATGGATCCCATTATCTGCTCCAGAAACGAAAGGTAAAAACTACCTCCCCCTCCAAATTAAACTAACTTCATTCTCAGTTAAACTAGACTTAGTGTTGCATTGGTAAATATTTTTCATTGTATGTTGGAAAACATACACTAGTGAGAAGTGGACCACGTAAGCCTATTCAATCAATTGCAGCCAAGGAAGTCATTATTCTTGTGGACCTCTAGTCAGTTTATAACTTCATTGAGAGTTTTGAGGACCCAAATCTTTGAGACGTGCAACCAGGTAGACACGTCCATGTACCCATCGACTGCCAGGATTTGACATTGAATTCTACAAATGAAGAAAATTATCCATTACCATGGTGAAAAATGGCATATTTATATCCCTGGGAAGATTGAAGAATAAAAAAACAATTAAAAGCATAGTTGCCATTACAACAACTGGAACAGGTACAAATGCTGTCTATAAGCAGCTCACCTCAAACTTTGCATGGAACACAAGAGGACGTTCACAGACATGGCACTCTGTTTTGTGTCTAGGACGCACCGACTCATCTGCCCTGACAAATGCAAATACCTGCATCCCATAGTTAAATCATCACGCACAATAATTCACTAAGGCATGAGAAATATTCCAATAGAAGTCACAATATCAATGAAATAAAACATGAAATAAATGGAAATTTCTATTATTCAAACAAACAAGTATCCAGGTAAGGCTTTGCACCTCTTCTCCACAGCCAGGACATGAACCCTTCAATGCCACCAAGTCATTCCTCCAGAGGCCTTGCAGCGCTCTAACTAGTAAAAGGAACATACAGAAATGTTAGTCGTTTTACATTGAACTGTAAAAGTAATTAGTAATTAGTATTACAAACCCCAGAGACAATCTAACCGACATAATTTTTTGATGAGATTAACAGCCAATATAAACTTTCTTATTTTATCTTCCAATGGATCTAACTTTTTCTTTTTACATGACAGAACTAGTGAAAGAAGAACAAATATGTATACATGTCAAGTTTTTCCAAACAGATCCAATCCAGACACCCCTGCCCTTCATTCTTCTAAGAAGAGCCTTTACAGATCAGTACAATGATCATTGCATCATACATTAAAACAAATGCATGGATTTTTCTGTTCAAAATATAAGCCAAATCATATTGAATTTCTACACATTTAAGTACAAAACATCTAAAATGAGCAACAATAGTACTCATTAAAGAAAAAAGAATCATGTCTGATTGTTTTTTATTAGGTAAGCAGGGTTTTGACAGGGCCCAGAACCTTGAACAAAGAGAAGGATGATTGAATAGCACAGCTAGGCACCAAAGAACAACCAAGAGGAACAAATAAGAAACTACAAAAGACAAAGCAAAGCAAAACCTAACAGAAACCAACCTACCAACCCAAAATCAGGGTGGTTTAAAAAATTGTTCCAAAGATTTTTGTTTTATCTCAGTACAAGGATCCTTCTCCCCAAATTTAAATTTCTTGAGACAAGAGGAAGTCATAAGACCACTGGCAGATCCTTCTTCCAACCCCGAAGCTTTAAAAGAGGAGTCCATCATCAAACAATCTATAGGAGATTTTCCTTTAATATCTTCTTTCTGAACCTCCTTAAAGGAAGTAGTGGACTCCTCCCTAGAAATTGGTATTTGATCCTTTTTCTTCCAGATAAAGTGGTGTTTCTTAGTTCTCAAGTAAAAAGTAGAGGCATGACCCACTTTACCACAAGCATGAAAAATAATTGGAGAGTCTACATATTCAATCTGCTGCACCGAATTTCCAAATTTTGAAAATAGGGTAATCTAAGTGGGGAGCACCCGTTTTTTCTCCACAAACACACAAAATCTAGTGAATAGAAAACACTTCATGAATTTGGTGATCTTATCAGTAACACAATATTGACCAAAAGAATTGGCCATAATCATGAAAATATTTTCACTCCAATACTCCAAGGGAAGCCCTCATAAACAAACCCAAATAGGAAACTTGAAATTATCCTTCATTGGGCTGAAACAAGGAGACCAATTTTGAAGACAAAGGTCATTCATTCCCATAAACCAAAGGCCCTAAAGAAGGATCCTAGAGAAATCCTCTTGATAGGAAAAGAAAAAAGGAAAAAACCATTCAACATTGCTGTTACCTCAACCTGGCCTTTTAATTTCCACACTCAAAGTGTACATACATCTTCTATTAGAATCAATATTGGGACGATTGCCACAGAATCTCCCAACAAGTGAGCTCCTAAGACAAGTAGTTGAATCATCAAGAAGGGAACCAAGAACATCAATTTGGATCTACCCATCCTCCTTAACATTAGTAGAAATTTCTCAATTCAATTGTTAAAATCAAAGACTTCATGTTATGTGACAACAATTAGGCCTTTTTTGTATTATCTTTAAACACTTTTGTAACAACCCTCAAGTTGTACTAAAAAAATTCACCCATTTTTTTTTTCTGTTATAACTTTAATCATTTATTAAGTTCTTATGTGTTCATTCAGCTGCATACTCAAGTAATCATCTGTCCATACAAGATAGGCATCCATCCAACGAAATAGGCATCTGTTTATATGGGGCAAGCATCTATCCAAACAAGATAGGAAATACTCTCACTAGAAACTTAGACTTAGATTCATTGGAGCCATCAACGTCCTGAATCACTAACAGAAGACTACACTTCCTTAATGAAAATGCACCAAGGTCACCATTTTGAGGAATATATAAAATAAAAATATTTTAGTCTTGCCTCAAAATTTGGCCTAAAGACTCAAGGAGTCGAGCAAATCTATCTAGGATTCTTTGGTATATAATGAATTTGTTTTATCTTTTAATTAAATATTTTTCAATAAGTGTTTGTTTATACTTAGGTTACTTAGTGTTAAGCAGAACCTTCTTCATTATCCAAACTGTGCACATATTTGTTTCAAAACGAGATCAAGGTATAATATATATAATATATGTAATTATGTTTTATTTATTTAATAATACATTTAATTAAATCATGTCTTCCTTAAAAAATCAATATAGATGAATAGACTAAACTATCAAACATATTTCCCTTGAGTAAGTTTTCTTGAATTTTTAAAATTAATAATAATTTATTTATCTTTTGCTTTTTAACGTTAGATTAGCATTAATTATTTGAGGAAGATTTATTGTTCCTCAGATTTATTATCAATATGATTCATTATTACTCCTTGACGATTTATAGCGACTGTCACAAATATCATTATTGCAACTATGTTAGGTGACATGCAGTGATTCAAAATGTGACAATATTACCCATAAACATGAGCCAAACGCATTATTAAGACCGAACACTAAGAATAGTTTCAACTTTCAATCTTGCTTAATGTTTACTAACTATAAAATATGAAAAAAAACTAATGTCTTTTGCATAGTAAAATAAATTAAAATTACATATTCAACTTAAAACATGGAAATAAACATTCTACTATAATTGCATATATTTAATACTATTGTTACACCCCGATTGTATAGCTACTATTGCATAGGGAAATTGATTATAATGTTTGAATAATTGAGATGAATAAAACATGTTGTTCTTGTTATCAAAATGAATGTGTTCTATTTAAATGATTGTCTCATTTGACTGATACTTCTATTGATGTAATTCTTGATTAATGTTGCATGCAAGTTATGGAATAATGTTTATTCTAACTTTTGAGATGTTTTATGAATACTGCTTTGTTGTGAACATATGACTTCCATTGTCATGTCATAATGTGCAGGTAAGAGGACCATTCCTCCAGGCAGAGGAGAAATATCACTTGGGGAGGAGCTTGGTCGAGTAAACAGTAATGAGAACCAAATGAGCATACACACACGTCATTATAGGTTTTGAGAAACCAAGTCAGTTATGTTGGTCTACATAAGTCATCCTTAGGCTTTTGGAGTTTTGTTTACTTCTTTGTGCTTTGTAAGTGATGTTTACTTATTTATCTGACTTACTGTGCTATGACCTTTGTGTAGCAAACGTGAATGTGAATAGGTTGAGTGGATATGTGTATACATGTGTATAGTATGTACACATATTCATATGCATAAACATATCGATATCAACGTGATTGGCAAATGGATATGCCCATACGTATGTGTCGATATGGTATACATATACTTATGTGTACACTGTGGTATATACTAGGATATACATGTATATACATTACACACGCTACCTATTATCTGAGGATAATAATTATATTATTTTAATGTTTGCCTTGGAATTTACATATGCACATATATACACATATACATAGATATGTATATTGAAAGTATGTTGACTGGCTCACAATATACGTATTCACTAAATAAATATGTAAATGTGTATATATATATATATTATAGTTTTTACTAAAATATATATATGTATATATAAGTATATTTAAATTATAATGTTTATATATATATATATATATATACATTAATGTAAAATAAAACTATAGTATATATATATATTATTAACTTGAAATAAAAGAGTGGGAATCGATATAGTTTAAAGAGGACTTTATTTTTAATATCATAAAGTCAAAAGATTAAATCGATTCATGGAGACATGAAATTTTAAACTATTGAAATCGATTTGTATCATTAGGAAATATTATCACTTTAAAATGCAACGCATTTTTGAGGAAGATCATGTGAAAACATTACAAAGGAGAAATATTTTGTTTGGAAACTATAGTGAACATTTGAAAGTCTGAAAATAAAAGAAACTGTGCCTGGAAGAAGCATCGCGCCTAAAGCACACGGCGTGAGAATTAGTCTAAGAATAAGATGAAAATGTTGTCCTTCCAGCCACGAAAATTGGCAAAGTGGTATCCATTCAGCCTTGACTCCTTCTGAAACAAACTTTCAAAACAGATTTCATCAAATCGCCCTAAAAACTGAGCACACCTGGGAGGTGTCGACTCAGGAAATTTCTCCATGTGTGAGTTGATTCTTTCTTGGTTTGTTGTCAACAAAGGAGGACGACTAGCCTCTAATTTCCGCCACATTTTATATTTGAATCATTCAAAACCTTGTCTGGCATTTTACATGCCATTAAAGGAGGAAATTGGTTGAGCAGGGGCTCTATATAAAGCCGCCCTGCTCACTCTTTATCATCACTTTTCATAATCCGAGTTTATGCTTTTTTTGGAGAGTAATTCATATTTTCTGAAGAGCATTTTGTATCAATTTTGAGAGCAAAAATCACAATTGGCTGAGAGTCATTTTCTGTTTACTATCATCACATTTTTTGAGTTCACAGTGAGAAGCTAAGTTTACCCTTCAACTGTATACCCTTAGTAAGAGTTCACTTTATGAGAAGAAGTTAGAGTCTAGTCTAAGAGTTTGTTGGAGGCCTTTTGTTGGAATCCTAAAGTGCTGCAAATACAATCAAGTCCATCATCATTGGGAAAGGCTTAAACCAGGCATGGTGTTTCTTCTTTCATGTTCTAGAACGTATTTCTTGATATAAACCTGAAAGTGTAATTACTGAATGTGCATAGATAGGGAATTGCATTGAGTTCAATACTTCAGTTTGGATGAACAAAGAAGTAGTTCTATGTTGTACCATGTAAGTAATTTACTTTAAGGAAAGGTTATGCATGTTTTTTGAAGTGTATACCTGTTTGCATTAGTGTGTGAATTGCATTAAGCTTAGAGATGCATTAATGTGTGAATTGCACTATATGTATGAACTCCATATAAGGAGTATATGTTTGAAGTAGATACTAAATACTAGGATGGAGATGATAGCATCGAGTCAAGTACAATCCACGGCTTAAGTTAATAGATTAACTTAGTGAAGCTTGTGTTGTAAATTTTTAATGAACAGATTATATGCACAGAAATAAATTCAAATCAGACACAATAACACAGCAGATACCCTGGGAAAACCCTCCTCTTGAGGGAGAAAAACCCAGCAACAAAGATCTCTCTTATATATATAAATAGTGGCAACAATTCTCTTTACAATGAGGCCAATCACAAGGCCAGTATTCAGCACCAACTTTAGATACAAAACAGATAATAATCTGCCCTCCCTTGAAACCTAAATATGCACTTACAGAAATTCGCAATCTGCTCTTGGAAAAAATTCGCACTTGAATGAAGGAGAGAAACGAACTTGCTTGATGATGGAAGGAATGGAAATGACCTTGTATATATACACAATGAGAGAGAGGTCGCACCTCTTCATGTACAAGGTCGTCCAAGGTAGAGAAATATTATTACAATTAAAATATATTAATTACAAGGAAGGTCGGCCCTTTTAGGAATTACATTGTTGCCAAGTGAAGTGCCCCTTCACATTAAATATCTCATATAAATAAATAGCCGATAGGCTATATTAATTTATGTCTTCATTCGTGGCTGGAAGGACGAACCTGAAGCTGCCAATCATTAACACTCCCTCTCAGCTAGGAGAGAACTTCCAGCTGCTCAAGACAAATCACCTCAATATGATGCCCATCACATTGGCTACAACCAGATGTGCAATGGGTATGCGAAGATGTGTGGAAGGTCAATTAGGAAATTTTTTGTCTTTTCATACATTTGCACAATATACATGAGACCAATTGGTTGGCCATTTAAATATATTATTTATTACTAACAAAGGTCTCAATGGAGAAGTGATAGCTTCAAATCAACTATACGCAATTCTGAGGGATCCAAACACAAGCTAAAAACAAAACTGCTGGATCATAGAAGATAATCAAAGATGCATTACCAACAAGTTCATGCTCAGTACCAGCAGGACTCATGGTATGTTTGAAATAGAATTGAGGAAGGGAGAGAGAGAGAGAGAGAGAGAGGGGAGATATAGGGGGGAAGAATGAGAGAGAGAGAGAGAGATGGAGATGGGAGATGGAGAGAAGGAGAGGGATATGGAGAGAGAGAGAGAGAGATGGAGGAGAGGGATATGGAGAGAGAGAGAGAGGGGGATTAGAGATGGAAGAGATAAATATAGAGAGGGAGAGAGATAGAAAGATAGAGATAGGCAGTGATATATAAAGAGATGTAGAGGGAGGGAAAGATATAGGGGTAGAGAGAGATGCAGAGATAATGAGATAGAGGTAGAAGGAGAGATGGAAGAAGAAATCTAGAGACACAGAGATAGAGAGGCAATTAGGTAGATATAGAGAGAGCTAGAGATAGGTAGGGAGAAATAAGGAGTGTGTGTGTGTGTAAGAGAGAGATAGAGAGGGAGATAGATATGTATAAATAGATAAAGATGAAGGGAGAGGGAGGGAGAGAAATAGAGAGAGGAGAGAGGAGAGATATAGAAAGAGGGAGTGATAGGGAGATAGGGGGAGAGAGGGAGATAAGGATATAAAGAAGAGATAGAGAGACAGATATAACTTGGGAAAGATAGAGGGGGTGAGAGAGAAATAGAGATAGGAGGGAGGAAGATGGAGAGGGAGAAATAGAGATAGAAAGAGGAAGACAATGAAAAAGGGGGAGATGGAGAGTGAGATAAACGGATATAGGAAGTGATATATAGAGAAAGGTAGAGAGAGGATTATATAGAGAGAGAAATAGAGGGAGAGATGGAGTGAATGTGTGAGAGAGAGAGAGAGAGATAATCAGATATAAATAGAAAGGGAGAGTGCGAGATGGGAATATAGATAGAGCGGGTAATAGTGAGAGATAAGAGGTGATAGAGACAAGTAATAGAGAAAAAGCTTGGGAGAGATATAAAGGGGAGAGATAGAGAGATAGAGATAGAGATAGGGAGGGAGAAATAGATATTGTGTGTGTGTGTGAGAGAGAGAGAGAGAGAGAGATATATAGAGATAGGGATGGGGAGGGAGAAACAAGGAGTGTGTGTGTGAATGAGAGAGATATTCGAGATATAGGAAAGATATATATATAAATAGATAGAGAGGGAGGGGGAGGAGAGAAATAGACAGAGAATAGAGTAGATATATATATATATATAGAGAGAGAGAGAGAGAGAGTATGAAAGATAAGAGGGGAAAGAGAGAGAGAGATACATGTAGGGAGAGGTAAGGAGATAGAGATAGGGGAGAGAGATAGAGAGGAAGGTGGAGATGGAGTTGGAGATGGAAAGAGAGAGGGAGAGAGAAATAATAATATAAAGAGGGAGAGATAGAGGGATAGAAATATAGAGATAGGAAGTTATATATAAAGAGAGGTAGAGAGAGGGAGATATATTTATATATATATAGAGAGAGAGAGAGAGGTAGGGAGAGGTACATCTATTGTAAAGACTTGAGTAGGTCTTTATTAGAAAAAAAAAAATTTAACTTTCTTTTAGGTTTAAGTTGCTTTAAATTAGTTCTTTCTTTCTTCATCTTCTTTATTTTTTTTGACAAGAAGTTAATATCTTTAAGTCAATCTGAGTACTCAGGAACTGAAATAGCCAATTCAGGCTAAAATGTCCAAACGGGACAATAAAAATCATAACCAATTCGGGCTCTTCTGTCCTTGGGAATATAAGTGGTCAAACAGACCATACCTCTATCCAAAACTGGATAGGAAAACATAAAAGCAATACAGGCTTATAAGTGGTCAAATGAACCATACCTCTATCCAATACGAGATTCTTTGTCATCTAACTTATTCCTCACGAGATGTACCTACTAGTGACATACACTCTCTCTTGTTATGATTTCCAACTTTGTTCTTTGTCAGCTACATGCTTTCTTGAGAGGCCAACCTTCACAGGACTATTTGTACTTAACTTTTATGACTTGGGGTATACTTGTTTTAGGTTATCCCATCGTTATGCTTCAATTTTGTTAGTGCATTATACTTAGTAATTTTTTTGGTTGTGTAGGCCCTAGGGGTACTATACTCTAGTACTACTCCAATTTAAATGAATGCACAAATTAATTTCTATTGACCTACATTTGGTCATATGTGGACACTAATATAATTTCCTTCTTTCTTTAAATCAAACCAAATTGGAATCCAATTCCAGAGTCACAGATTTCTGAAATAAATTGCAAATAGGTGGGCCATAATATCCTTTCTCTAGCTCTCTCTAGTTCCAGTCGGCTTTTCCTATCTTCATCTGTTTGTAAGGAAAAGTAAATTACTTATTATTTTTCATAAAATAATAAGCACTTATGTAAACCGTTGGCCTTTCTGCCTTTTTGTATGCCCAAATAAGCACTTATGTATTTTCTTGTCATGTCTACAACAGCATGCACTCCCTAGAGATGGCTACTGAAGTTTGTAGATTAGATAGATCTCTCTTAGTTGAGAATCACATTGTGAAATTACCATCACAACACAGAAAGTTCCACCATGATCCTAAGACCTATCTCACTCCTTGAGGGTAACAATGAGAGAAAAGGACCTACACGATGAAGTTTACTGTTTGAATACAGGTTCTCTGTTCCTTGTAGCCCTCTTCCTTAGAACAATAATATGTTTCTTTCTTCTTTAATAAAGTTCAAAACTTATTCATAGAAGTAATAAAAAATACAATAATAATGACAACAAAAAATCAGCAAGAACCCAGAGAGAGAGAGCAAAGGATGGGCTAATAATATGTTTGATATGAAGAAAATATTTTCATATGAATTCATAACGTGCACTTTCCATCCCAAAAAATTGCATAAATGGAAAACAGAAAGAGGATTGGAACTGGGTCATACCAGCAGCCAGAGTAATAGGATATCCAATTGAGGAACTCAGTACTATTGCAAGAATCGCGTTTGCTGTTGAGAGTGACTTCGATGCAAGCATAGATGAATGAGGAGTCAATTGCATATGTACTGCATCTTGACAGATTACACTCACTGTACAGACAGGTGGAACAACTAAGGCTACTATGCCAATTACAAGCAGAGATGCCCATATACTAGCCAACGCCAAAGTCTGAGAATGATCAACCTGTTCCCCCTCCCTCCAGAGATAAACACCAAGTCACATACTTAGCAATAAATATAAAAATCAGAAATATAAAACAGTTCCACTTATGGGATGGGATTCAATCTCAATCTCAAAAGCACATAAAAAAGACAACCTACCTCAGCATCAGCATATGTAGACTGCCGCTTTAGGCTGCAGCGAGGATATTTTACAACTGACTTTGATCCATACCATCGGAGCTTTAGCTGCATTTAATTCCAGTGATTAAAAGGGAAGTCAGAATGCAATCAAACATCACAGACTATTAAATATATAGGTCATAATAATCCCAAAATAAATGTGTAACTGTAAATTTTCTCACCTCCACTTTATCAAACATGTCATCAAGAATCAGGGGCCGGCCACTGTAATAAGAGTCCCTTGCCTGCAGGTGAATATAAAGGAGCTTGAAAATGGGAATCCATAACCACAGTAGCATTCCATTTACACAGTATTGACATGGTGTGGCAAAAGTGTAAATGGAATTCAATTACCTAGATTTAAAATGGGAAAATCTTGGCAATAACTTAGGTAATTAAGAAACTAATATTATATTCTTAAAAATAGAGAAAATTTTGATTTTGTTAATTCATGTCAAATATAGTCCATAAAGATTAGAAATAAACATAGTACACTTAAAAAATCCAATTATAGAAAACGAAAAAAGTAAGGATTTTGATAAAACATTTATTTTACTTTTACCTAGAGGATTTATGTAAAATATACAGCTGGTCCTAAGTAAGCAAGTGCTATTGTCATTGAACACAACTATGGGTGACCTTCCAAAGAAACCCTTATTAGTGTTTTAAATCTTGACTCAAAATTAATCTATTCACCGTTAAACTTGAAAAGTTAGAATGCCCTAACCTTAACACTAAACTAAAAATCTCCAATCTTTTTATGCTTCTATTTTTCTTTTCCTAAAGTGTAAAAAAAACTCAGCCAAAAAGGAAAGGTGAATGTAGAAAAGGTTCTCTATTTAAGTCCTTTTCACAACTAATTAAGTTTACTAGGGGATTTTTTCACTTTCTCCCATATTGTTGGGTTTTTAGTCTCTTGGTAGACTATTCTATATATACCCACATATTGCTCTCATATGAGCATCTCATTGTAGTTTAGCTTTCGCATTCCTATTGAATGGAATACAATTTATTCTATCATTTCTGGTTTTCTGTTAGTGCTTTCCTTTTACTCATTTGCATTCTTGGATGGCTTCACAATCAAATCTTAGAATTACTCAAAATTAATCTCTAGTTTTTGGAGTGTAATGCTACTATATTCATAAAAAAACATATTCATTCATTATAAAGCAGGGATAGGAGTTCCATATTTGTAAAACACACATTACAAAAAAAATTGGTGTATCAGAGTTGGATACCAATTCAAAAGCAGATAAAAATGACTTTTTGGGACAAGAAAACTTTGTGACTTATGTATGAAGGATAAACAAGCAAAAGGATTTTAAAACCATAATCAGATTTAGCTAGTACTATTTGGACTTAGTTGAAATTTTCTATTTGTCAGCTGCATTGTCTTTCATCACAAAACCGTCCATTGTAAATGTGTGATTCATGCAATTAATATGCATGATTTGTAATTAAATTTACTTATCAATATCCTTTAAAATAAACAACACATTTTGATTGGCGGTGCTGGCAACAAGAATGAGGTATACGATTTATTAATGTAGAAGAATCTAAATCTAATGTGAAATTTTCCAACATACATTTTTGTTTACAAAGAAAAACAAGTTTCTGCTAAACTTCTACTCTTCTAAATTTCATCCCAGATTGAATAGAAAAGAAACAAAAGCAAACAGCAAAGACTCGACTAAATTAGGAGGAAGGAAGACTAAATAGAGGACACAATAAAGTGTTTTTAAATTGACGGTATTCTCTCTACAGTTCCATCAGAAAAAGCGGATCAGTCTCATCTTGCTTACTGTCATGTCCCCCGAAATTGTAACACTCAAATATAAATATTGAAATACTAATAAATAAATAAAATGCATATCTAAGTGAATATCAAAATATATGAAAACTATATTATAATAAAATATAAATTTTTTAAAACAATACAAATAATTGATATTATTAAACATTATTATAATATTGACAAAACAATATTTATGCCTTAATATTAAAATATCAAAAAACAAGTAAATCAATGTTAGAATAGAATAATAAATAAAATTAAATAAGATCAAAATTATAATAATTATCATAACACAATGCTGCAGATCTTATACTTATAAAGATTAATATAAAATCATTATTTATATTATCTTATATGACCATTGCTATAAACCTTTAAATATCGATTCATTTTCAACACAAGGCAATATGAAATGAGCGATTAGAATAAAACCAAGGGAGACAACGGTTGACTTTCAAAAGAAGCGATCTATCACAAAAGAGACGTGACCCTTCCCAGCCAAGCCTGATACTTAATAAGGGTTTCTCCAAAGCAAAGGGATCCATCGTGGCTGGTAGAAAATAAAAGGACAGCAGACTAATCTCTGCAGATTGATCAACAGGAAAGGACAAAGGAAAGAATAAACTACAGACCGACCAAGGTAAACAGTAAGTAATTTCTGTTACAGCACAAGTAATTAAATTTTAAGTTAGAGATGTAAACAATGGTATTGGTAAGTATTCTTATGATTAAAATGATGAGTAGTTAATACACTATAAAGTAGGAATTAAAATAATTATCTTATGCATATAGAAGGTCATAATAGTGGGGTAGGTATATTATTATTCTAACTCTCAGTTGATACTTATAAAGATATTTAAGTATATTATGATTAATGATTATATATGAATATGGATAGTTTAGTGAGAGTTGGAATGATGTGTTAACAATTGATAAGGGTATATTCAGATACATATATATATATACAAGGTAATATATATAATATTTGTTTACGATTATCCAATAATGATGTCTGTAGCAATTATTGAGCCTAATAAGTAATAATATTTCTTTTCATTCACCATGATGATAAGTGGTATAATAGGATTCCATCTATGGGATCTTGAAAGATGTCTAATATCTAGCCTAAAGTGCTTAGAAGAATCACTCATAGCGAAAGAAAGGAATAAGTGGTGGAAAGAAGAAGCCCGATCAGTTGTAAAGAATGCGTCTTGAGAGCCAAGTCCAGAGTTGCGAACAGAGGTAAGTTCCTCACCCATCTAGACAACATTGCAGGTTCTGAAATTAACTCAAATTCTTATGTCAGTAAGTACAGCATAGTGACTGACTCATGGCATATTAAAATCAATAACTGTGTATGTATAAATCTGTGCTAATTTGTAGATCCAATCAAATATATTATGAGAATCAATACATACTAGATGTGCAAGCAATAAACACATTTGTCAATGTATTAAGACTACTATACAAAGGAGGATAATATGCAGATTTATGAAAGCCACAATAATGTTGCTTACAACAATTATTGTTTCTTATTGAGCTATTATGACTTTACCTTGAAGAATAGACTTCAGGCCAAATTTCCCTTTCGCTAGCACTCAACAAGGATAGGGAATTTGTGGAGGGAAAGGCTGGTAAATCACTCCATTGATGGACGGTCCCAAGACAAGTGGAACACCTTGAGGGAGTCCACTTTGAGATCGTTCACGCGCCCTTTGCACAATAAATCTACTGTCCAATGAGGTTAGGAAAGAGGAGACAAGGCGAAGTTCTATCCAATCAAGAGTAAGAAGTCATATCCGATCATGTTAGTTTATGGCTTTAGATGATAATGCATTTAATTGTCTTATTCTTAAGATGTGCAATCTGAAATAATCTAATCATGAACAAGGAATTATGTGCTTAATTGATAATACATGTTGTAAGTAGGTCTTCAAGGTAATTTACATTAATAAAATGATGTGTTGGTAAAATAAATTATATATCCTAACTTGTGCTTTAATATTTTTGGATAAGTCTAACAAGGGGACTTTACAAGTGGTAATAGAGCATGTTCCTACCATATTGTGTATACTATGTGTGCCTTACATGTTTTCCAGTGTGTTCTTTGAGAAAATGTATGTGTATTCAAGTGTATTCAAAGGTTTACCTTGTGACTTATATGTATTCGTTGTAATATATGCTCAAGTGAATACTTTGTGTATTGTGTGTATTCGTGTGTATGCTTCATACTCATGTGTATACTTGATGACCTTGGGATGGTGGACAGGACAACAGTGTAGTATGGGATGCACCGAATCCCCTTCCCCATTGCCTAACAATATACTTCATTCAATTGTATTCATATTTGAGTGTATACTCTATGTCTTGTGATTGTATTTGAGTGCATACTCTATGGTTGTAATTGTATTCAAGTGTGTACTCCGTGACTTGTATATGTATTCGAGTGTGTACTCCGCGACTTGTATATGTATTCGAGTGTATACTCCATGACGCATTTGTATACCTTGTGACCTTGAATTCAAGTGTGTACTTCATGATGATGTATTCAAGTGTGCATTCTATGACTTTGTATTTGTTGCTGCGTCTTGTATTCAAGTGTATACTTTATGATTTACATGTAGTCATATGTATGCTTGTGACTTCATGTACTTGTGCATATACTTCATGATCTTATGATGTTTTTGTTTCATAGGACATGCTTAGCATCTTACTTGTCCACTTCATGACAGATGTACTCTAATACATGACTACTCTGCTCTTAAATATATACTTTTTGTTGCATGCGTTATATGTATTTGTTGAGTGTATCTATGAGCATTCTTATACCTATGCTCTACATGTATGATCATTTTGTGCTTTATGTATATTCGAATGAATGCTTCATATTGTGTATTGAATGCATGATATGCTTCTATTCCATGCATAGAAGTAAAATTGAGTGTACATGAATGCTCTACATATTCATGTCTTATGTAATGACTAAATGCTTCTCGCTCTATGTGTGTAAATTCCTATATTTAAATACTTCATGCCTTATGTATTTGAGTCGGTGTATGCCCCATGTATTTCTCATGGCTTGTACGGCTTACGTGTGTTCAAAGGTATGATTCAGATCTTATGAGTGTGCCACATGTCTTACATACTTGCTTTATGCTTGATGTACTTTAGCATGTTTACTACATATCTCTATTCTATTTCTTGAATGTATACTTTAGATTGAACCAATATACCTCTTCGAGTGTATTTGCACACCTTTGAGTGTATTACGTGCCTTACTTGTAAATTCCTAAGTGTATCATAGCTTGCGAGTGATTATATTTGATGTGCCTTCAGCATGATTGTTTCATGAAAGCTTGTGTGTGATTATTCATGTTTGATACATGAGTACTTTCTCAATACCTTGAATAGGCTTTGTAACATGACTTATGTATCTTTCAACATGTTACTAGCTTCATTTCAGAAGTGATTGTGGCTTACAATATCTTATGTGCCTACCTTGTAACTGTTTCATGTATGACCATTTGCTCCATGAGTGACTATATGCATGCCTATTGTATGCCGTTGAAATATTTTCTCGATATCTGACGTGTATTCAGCATATGTGATCCATGTGAATGCCTGCACGTGTATGATTCTTGCCTTGTATAAGTGTATGACTGCATATGTGTTCATGTGTGCTAATACGAATACTTCATGCTTCATGTGTTACATGTTTGAATGCCGGTATGTACCTTGTGTTATGATCTACATATCTCATGTGTATTCATGTATGATCTTGCCAACGTATATTACAATATCTTGTGTGTATTTCTATGACTTATGAGTCATCATGTGAATGATTCATGCTTATATGTATACTACATGACTCCGTGAAGTTACTGCTTACATCAAATGTATTACAAATACTCCATGCATATGTTTCATGAGTTTATGAAATGCTTCACTTCTTCTGTATACTTAGATGTTTGCTTATGTCTTAAATGCTTTCAACATATTTACTCCATGAGTACTCTTCTCATGTATGCGGGTGTTTGATTCATGCCCCATTTGTTTTCGAATGCTATTCGAGAACCGCATGTATAGATATATGTCACATACCTTTGTATTCAAGGGTATGATCCTTACCTAAAGTGATTGCCTCATGTCTTATGTGTACATTTTTTTTATGGCTATGATTCATACTCTAAGTGCCTTCAAGTGTGGCTTATGAATTCAAGTGTACTCAAGTGTGACTGATGTATTCAAATGCATTCAAATGTATACCGCGTGATTTATGTGTATTCAAGTATACCCAAGTGCATACTATAACTTATGTGTATTCAAGTGCTTTGAGGTAGAAACTTTATGATTTGTGCATGTATGATCATGTGTATACTCTGGGCTGGTATTCAAGTGTGTATCTTGTGTCTTACTTGTATTCATGTGCATGTTTTGCAACTTGTGTGCATTCACACCATGCGACTTGTGTGTATTTATGAAGATACTTTGTAATCCTCATATATTCCGACCCATATGCTTCATTAAGTAGTTCCAAGTATTAGCTTCATTCCCGATGTGTCTTCAAACAAGATTACCCCATGGTGTCTCATGCTTAAAAGATCAATTAAAATTTTGCCAAAACCGCTTCTTGAGTTGAGGAGCTGTGACTATTGGAGTGGAAAGATGTTGGAAATGTGATTGCTTGAGGACAAGCAATCTTGGGCGGGGAGGACTGTCATGTCCCCTGAAATTATAACACTCAAATATAAATATTGAAATACTAATAAATAAATAAAACGCATATCTAAGTGAATATCAAAATTTACGAAAACTATATTATAATAAAATATAATTTTTTTAAAACAATACAAATAATTGATATTATTAAACAATTATTATAATATTGACAAATCAATATTTATGCCTTAATATTAAAATATCAAAAAACAAGTAAATCAATGTTAGAATAGAATAATAAATAAAATTAAATAAGATCAAAATTATAATAACTATCATAACACAATGCTGCAGATCTTATACTTATAAAGATAAATATAAAATCATTATTTATATTACCTTATATGACCATTGCTATAAACCTTTAAATATCGATTCATTTTCAACACAAGGCAATATGAAATGAACAATTACAGGGTAAAACCAAGGGACAATAGGTGACTTTCAAAAAGCGTCTATCACAAAGAGGGCGTGACCCTTCCAGTAAAAGCTTGATACTTAATAAGGGTTTCTCCAAAGCAAAGGGATCCATCATGGCTATAAAAAATAAAAGGACGGCAGACTAATCTCTGCAGATTGATCAACAGGAAAGGACAAAGGAAAGAAGAAACTGCAGACCAACCAAGGTAAACAGTAAGTAATTGTTGTTACAGCACAAGTAATTAAATTTTAAGTTAGAGATGTAAACAATGGTATTGGTAAGTATTCTTGTGCTAATGTTTGGTGCTTGTGGGAGGGTATCTTCTAGCGGCAGAAGTATCTTCCTTAAATAGATATTATGTCAGTTAGTTGACCCACATAAATGTCTTATTCAAAATGGTCAACATGCAAAGTGTAACTGACATGCAAGAGAATCTTCGTATTGACATGCAAGAGAATCTTTGTTTGTCTCCTTTAAATAGGCAGCGTGCATGGTTGAAAAACTATAGCCAATTGCAAAGCTTCGCCCGAGCCGAAAAATGCAGTGCCGGAAAAACTTCTACCAAAACTTCCGAAGGAGAAAAACTTGTGGCAAAAACTTGTGGCTTAAAAAATAGCTTAAACTTCATTATAAACGCATTTTTTTTGCAAAATTCAATGATAAGATGCATCCAATGAGTCAAGAAAATGAGTACATAGAAGAAACAAGCTAAGTCTAGTTATATTTGATTGATTTGAAAGAAAATTAGATACAAAATTGCATCCTCATGTGGAATGCTCAATACACTGATACTGATAGTCTAAAACAAAATGAAAATAGCAAATTGTTTTTGTAAAATTGAAGGTAACTAGTGGAGAGTACCTAGAAAATCAAATGAATTCAATGGGAGTTTGTGGGCAATGCCCCCAATGGGTTTGGGAATGCTCAATACACTGATACTGATAGTCTAAAACAAAATGAAAATAGCAAATTGTTTTTGTAAAATTGAAGGTAACTAGTGGAGAGTACCGAGAAAATCAAATATGAATTCAATGGGAGTTTCAGGGCAATGCTGACGGTTTGAGGGCGGCCCTTGGCCGAGGTCAGGCGGTGCCCCTTAGCGAGGTGGGGTGAATTGCCCCAGTCAGTGACACCCTTGAGGGATCTGAGTAACGCGCTAGCGAGGATCAGGGGCAGCCCCGAGGGACTGGGGTGGCAGCCCTAGTGGGAATCAGGGAGGCAGCCCTTCTGGGAACAGGGGCGAGTGCCCCAATGTCAAGGGCAGCACCCAGAGTCTAGGGCAATGCCCCGGAAAAGAATGAGGGGGCAGCTTCAAATTTAAATTGGGCTACTCAAAACCACACAAACCCCTTCATGGTGTACATCATTTGCATTAACAATAAAACATAAAATTAAGACCATCAAAGCCACACAAACCTTCATGGAAAACATCATTTTTAGTGTTTTTACGAGCGAAACAAATGAATGAAAAAATAACTCAAATGCCTTTTGGTATTCACACAGGCATTTTTCAAATCATGTGAGTTTTTTCAAAAACTCTTCATTGCTACGGAAAAACTTCTAGCCAAAAGTACGACAAGTTTTTCCAGAAAGTATGGCAAGTTTTTTCGACGTACAATTGCCTGGAAAACTCGCCAGCCGAAAAAACTCGCGAGTTTTTGTAAACTTGCCGAGTTTTTGGCGAGTGTTGCAACTATGGGCCATGAAATGTATTTGTAACTCCTTAAAATAAGCAAATGAAATGCCACCTACTGTGTCTTCTTGTGTATGCATGTGTAACTGCTATTTGCCTATATATAGGAGGAGATGTTGACTTGTTTGGTGAACTTATTTTGCCTATAAAATCAAGTCACCTCTTCAAGAAGAAGTTCGATTATTCACAGCAGGTTATTATCCTTTAAAGAGCAGATTGATATCTAGGAGAAATCAGAGGTTTTCTATATGTACGCATCTAAGAGAGGTGCTATTATTTAGTGGGTCATGTTGTAAGCTGATTGCTGCTGTTTCATTCTAATATACAAGAGATACTTTTGTGGCTGGGTTTTTCTCCCTCAAGTTGGAGGGTTTTCCCAGGATAAATACTGTGTATTTGTTCATGTTTTGAATTTTTCTGTTTGCTCTCATTTCTGGTTTAAAATTTAACACTTATGATTAGAATGATGAGTAGTTAATACATTATAAAGTAGGAATTAAAATAATTATCTTATGCATATAGAAGGCCATAATAGTGGGGTAGGTATATTATTATTCTAACTCTTAGTTGATACTTATAAAGATATTTAAGTATATTATGATTTATGATTATATTTGAATATGGATAGTATAGTGAGAGTTGGAATGACGTGTTAACAATTGATAAGGGTATATTCAGATACATATATATATATATACAAGGTAATATATATAATATATTGTTTACAATTATCCAATAATGATGTTTGTAGCAATTATCAAGCCTAATAAGTAATAATGATTCTTTTCGTTCACCATGATGATAAGTGGTATAATAGGATTCCATCTATGGGATCTTGAAAGATGTCAATATCTACTATGATGTATCTACGAAATATATGATTTAGAATCATTGTTAGTGAGTGGTAAGAAGGAAAGGAATAAATCTTTGACAAGATTGGAATATTTGTGTCGTCTTCGATCTTATTAGACTTTATTACTGAAATTCATTGATCCCTAACGTTTCTAATGTCTCTTTGAGGAACACTCTGAATACAAGATTCAAGATTAAGTGCTCCTACTAGAAAGGGGTCATTACAATCTTGAAAGATGTCTAATATCTACCCTAAAGTGCTTAGAAGAATCACTCGTAGCAAAAGAAAGGAATAAGTGGTGGAAAGAAGAAGCCCGACCAATTGTAAAGAACACGTCTTGAGAGCCAAGTCCAGCGCTGCAAACAGAGGTAAGTTCCTCACCCGTCTAGACAACATTGCAAGTTATGAAATTAACTCAAATTCTTATGTCAGTAAGTACAGCGTAGTGACTGACTCATGGCATATTAAAATCAATAATTGTGTATGTATAAATTTGTGCTAATTTGTAGATCTGATCAAATATATTATGAGAATCAATACATACTAGATGTGCAAGCAATAAACACATTTGTCAATGTATTAAGACTACTATACAAAGTAGGACAATATGCAGATTTATGAAAGCCACAATAATGTTGCTTACAACAATTATTGTGTCTTATTGAGCTATTATGACTTTACCTTGAAGAATAGACTTTGGGCCAAATTTCCCTTTCGCTAGCACTCAACAAGGATAGGGAATTTGTGGAGGGAAAGGCTGGTAAATCGCTCCATTGATGGACGGTCCCAAGACAGGTGGAACACCTTGAGGGAGTCCACTTTGAGATCGTTCACACGCCCTTTGCACAATAAATCTACTGTCCAATGAGGTTAGGAAAGAGGAGACAAGGCGAAGTTCTATCCAATCAAGAGTAAGAAGTCATATCCGATCATGTTAGTTTATGGCTTTAGATGATAATGCATTTAATTGTCTTATTCTTAAGATGTGCAATCTGAAATAATCTAATCATGAACAAGGAATTATGTGCTTAATTGATAATACATGTTGTAAGTAGGTCTTCAAGGTAATTTACATTAATAAAATGATGTGTTGGTAAAATAAATTATATATCCTAACTTGTGCTTTAATATTTTTAGGATAAGTCTAACAAGGGGACATTACATACTACTATATTCATATTTCCTTACTTGACCTTTTTACAAGTATGTGAATCAGTGGAAGGGGGATGTTCCTGATAAGATAATTATGTATTCATAAATTCCGAGAATCACATTTTATTGTTTTCCTAGCAACCAGCACTATAATATTGCTAAAAAATTTAAGGCAATGGTTAATGATTACAAATCCTAAGTTTTGGTAAACTAGTTACTCTGTCTTCTTTTTAAGAAATGTAGTGTTCATATGGAGTAAATAGGGTGTCACAATCAGAATAAAGATAAGGACTGTGTCAAATTGTCTCCACATGACTGACTTCAAACAAGGAAGAAATCAGGTTTAAATCGTTAGTCGGTTGCACATGGGTTAAATATGATTGTGAACAATAGGGAAAATAGAGTGTAATAATAAACAAGAATGGTCCAATACTTGAAATGATGACCGAAGAGGATGGATAAGCATGGAATTTAAGATACCTACAAATGGTTCAACTGTGGATTTGCTGTTATTTGGATAATAAAAAGTTTAAAAGAGAACTTTCTTCTGCATAGAAGGTAAGATTTAGTCTAAGCATAAGCCATTATAGACTTTATGAGTTCAACTCTATAAATTTATCTTACGAAGACCTCGACTAATGGATATAGCCTTATCATGGCTTAGGTATACATGTTCTCCAATTGGATGAGATACATGGTCTTCATATCCTTAACAGACTACCATGTTTCTTGGATTCCAAAATAATTTCCTTGATTCCCTCGTAGGGGCATGTTAATGTGGCGGATTATGGTCTTGTCAGCAGATCTTTGATTCTTTTCATTTGGGATCTTTCTTCCCTTCATTCGGAATTTCCATGTCTGCATCAACTCCCCCTTGTTGATCATGTTATTTTGGCTATCACTATTCATACAGCCTCTTTATCCTTCTCTTCCCTTGGATCCTCCATTATTTACCACATTACAGTCCACTTCAATGCATGGTATGCAATTGATTATGCTGATCTCCTACCATGGTTTCCTACTTTCATCTTTGCCATTTTCATGCTTTCTTCAGGTATCCTTCTATCACATACATATTTTTAACTTCCTTTTATATTTTGAGGATTAACCATTTTCTGTTTACTCCATTTTTTGGTTTTATGTTTCTATAGCACTTTGTTACATTTTTGTAATGCAGGGTCCCTTAATACTTCTCTTTTAAAATTGAATGCACTTTTTTAGGCCCATTGACCTACTTTGTTATTTCTGGAAATTAATATAATTTATTTTGTTCCTTCTTTCTCAGCCATCTCAACTAAGTATGATTTATTCTCCTTTGGTATGCAGCTCATGCTTATTTTCTTGAGATGGCTGATCATCCTAATTCCCACTGTCCTCATGCTTCTTTCCCCATGAATATTTCTTAGGATGAGGAATGTTATGCTATGCATCAGGAGTTCTTTTTTCTCCTAGTTCATGACCCTTCTTCCATATCTTCCATGCATAGAAAATATTGTATCTTCTTTAAAAACAGATGTGACTTTCTTGTACAAGAAAGCATGAGCTCCTTGATGCCCTCCATCATTCACTTTAGAAATATGGACATGCTTCCAAGGCTAGCTCTCACATCATACATTGACCCACATGCTTGGATCTCAAATGCCAATTCCCTCTATTATATTTTGGTTCAGCCTCTCATCCAAGCCTCCGCTCCTCCATTTTGTCTTTAATTCCCCTGGTGAGAGTGCTATTTGGAAGTTATCTACCGGCAGAGCAGCTGATTGTGAGAGACTCAAGGTTGAATTCCTCAAATATAATGTCGATTATTTTTCCTTCCCAATGGGAAATTTATTTGATAAGGTGGTTTCCTCAAGGTTCCCTCTACTTCAGCACAATAAATTATCCATTCCATTCATAGGTTGGTAGATAATACAAATCCAACTAACTAGTTACTATATAGAACAATTATGATTCGGCATAAATTTGCTAAGCATTCTAATTTCTACCATCAGGTTGGACATAAAGCTTTATGGGTTCATGGAAAGAAATAATCTCTTAGCAAGGGGCAAGAAAGATTCAAAAGGGATTTCCAGCCTATTAACCATAGTTTTACACTTCAAGATACCATTGAGGAGGCCCTCTACAATCTTCCAAAATATTGTTGTTTTATACACCTAATGTTCTTTGGCTTAGTTCTAAACACCTTTAGACATAGCAGCAAAAATCTTTTGGGGAAAAAATCGAAATTAAAAAAAATGTTAAAAATTGTAGAACAAGAGATAAAAACTATTTTTTTCTGAAATTGAAAGGCATTTCCATAGCATAGAGATATAGAGAGCAAATAAAATAAAGAGTTTAACTAATGAATTGTAAAAAATTATAGATTTTTTTAGTTTATATTCATATCATTGATTACATTGCATTGCAAATCTTTCAAACTCATTGTATAACTAATAACGAGATGTTGATAGATGACAAAATTTCAATTACAATATAGTTTTTTTATAAAGTCAACCTACGCAGTTATACAATTACTTCACAGTGCATAACTAATAACTAGGAGCAGCTGCCAATTGCATTTGCTTGTCATCGCATTCCATCACCATGAGACCACATTTCTTTGAGGCATCTTTTTAAACAGTTCACTGCCTTGTCTATGCTACCACATTTTTCATACATGTCTACCAAAGCATTTTATCAAACAGTTCACTGCCTTTGCTGCTTGGCTAAAGCCAAAACAAGTGCTTTCGAACAAGCTATGGATGCTTGGAAAAAATCTATCAAAGCATAATAGTAAGCAATAGCATAGACAAAGAAGTGAACTGTTTGAAAAAATGCCTCAAAGAAATGTGGTCTCATGGTGATGGAATGCCATGACAAGCCATAGACAAGGCAGTGAACTGTTTGAAAATATGCCTCAAAGAAATTTGGTTTCATGGTGATGGAATGCCATGACAATCCATAGCAATTTGCTTGTCATGTGTAAAAACCCGGTGTTCATCATAGTAAAATTTCCAATGTTTTCACCGTAAGTGAATAAATCATGACGCCATGACATAGCAATAAAAAAATTTCTTCCAATAATGTAAATTACATGCATAATTGAAATAACACAAATTCCAATTTGTCATTGCAATCCAAAGTAATTATACAAATCTTCCCAAAACATAGATATCATATTGAACAAAAAATCCATACAATATTCAATAAAGATTCCATTCCAATATAATAATTTCGCAAATTACAATATTCCAAGAATGTACACAATTACAAACACAGCTCCACCAAGCTTCGGAGCATAAGATATAGATGGTCCAAGAATCCGCCTTTCAAAACATTGGTCTCATGTCGCCTATTGAGGAGGAGAAGCATCACTCAAGCGCTTTTCCGCCAACCATGGACTCATATGCGGTCCCCCGTACATCTATCAATGATAGATGACCCTACCCTTCGACGAAGGTATTGGTTGGATAACCCCATACGACATACCACTCTAAGCTTAGTGTTGTGCCCTACATGACTAGGATTTAAAACGTACGCTAGGTAGCCTTCATGCATGTTTATGACACAGAAGCATTTTTATAAAGTGTCCTGTGAGGCGCTCTATATTCTCTCTTGAAAAACTACCTCCTAATGCTGAATTTACAAAGTAAGGTCCATGGGTAATTCAATATTTAAGATGGTCTGGGGTAAGCTCGTGGTGTAAACGGATGTGTGTGATTTGATGTGGAGCTTAATTGAGATTTACTTTTACCAAGTCGTGGCGGAAACATAATCTTTGATATCATTTTGGATTTTCTGATTTTTTAAAAAAAAGTGAAAAAGATCAAGGGTTTTAGAGATCCTATGCTATCCCTAAGAAATCAAGAGAAGACGAGGATTAAATGAAACCAAATAAACAATACTCTGCTTTGCCACGTTAAACGACAACTACGCAGAGCAAGTGCAATCTTCTAGGAGTGTGCTTGTGATTTTCACGTAATGAATAATTACCATCTAATCGAACAACAATTATTCAAACAGAAGTTAAGCATCCACGATAAAGATCAGTCTAACTTTGCACATTGAGTGAAAATCATCCACCCAAAGAAAGTATGAGCTAGGTTTCACCAATCTCCGTTATCAATCTATTATTCTTCTAACATGCATCATAATTCAAATTTACTAAGCGAGAAAGAAAATATGCGACCATGCAACTATTCGACAATCAAGTATTCAAGGCACCTCATGCATTTGAACTTTATTATCAAAGTAGTGTTTTCACAACAATCTCATAAAAACTCTCTTTATTTTCTACAATCTAATTCTCTTGAATCTGCTCTAACTTCTTAATCTCCTCTATCTGATCTATATCTATATATCTAATTTCTAATGAAAATGATAGAGTGAGGGGGGGGTTTATATAGTTTTTCAGAATTACAATGAACGGCCAAGATTGATTCAGGATCAAAGGCCCAGATTAAACAGAACTAAACCCTAATTAGGGTTTCTAAAACCTCAACTAGTTAACTGAAGAGAACCTTAGACATCTGGAGTGGCATCCTTATCCACTTGTGCGGCCTTGCATTCGGCGAATCTGGACACGATCAAGCCGACCTCTTCCATGGCAATGTCGGCCAACACGTTGACATTGTACTCCAGCAAATCCAAGCTCTCAGCACACTCTGCAAAAATGGTCGCCCATTCTGGTTCCTGCAGCAAGAAAGAATTCCTAACGGCCATGAAGTTGAATACTTTGGTGAAGCTTTCTTTCATGATTGGCCCGGTGGTGGAGAAAATTATCTGCACTTGTTCTCTTAAATTCTTTGGCCGCAAATGTTTCTTCCGGACAACATCTTTATCAAGCATATCGGCAGCCATCTGGTAAACTTTACTCTGAATTTCTTTTATTCGTTCTTCAACTCTGGCACCATCCTGCTTCCCCTTTTCAAGGACTCCTCTTCTTGAGATCAGAGCATAATACCATCCATTAAAATCGTATGCCGCTCCAGCTTCAATAACCTTGTCCTCAATCAACCTTTGCTTTGAGATGCCCTTCAATTCCCGAATACATGGGATGATCCTGCTTTGAACATCTTCGAGACTACTCCATGATTCTGCAAGGTCTGCAACTCGCGATAGCATAAAGGAAGCTTGCTCATTTACTTGTGCTAACTTTTCTGCAAACGCCAACGCCTCTTCTTTCCTTCCAGCCATCTAGTCCTTAGCCTCCCTCGCCATAGCCAGCTCTTCTTCAAAATTTGCACCTGGTTCTCGTGAAGAATTTGGAGGTAGAAGCGCTGCTTGGTCACCTTCGTTTAGGGGCCTGGTCAAGTGTTGGATGTAATCTTTTAGGCGCTCAATTTCTTTCTTATATTCTTTTTTCTTGGCAACTTCTTTTTCCAACCCGGACTTGATTGTGGCCACGGAATTGTCCAAGTCCTCGACCTCTTGCCCTTTTGTTGTCGGACCCATGTCAATGGTCGTGATGGCATATTCATCAGGGGCAATTTCATCTTGGAACTTGTTGGCTGTAGGTATTGCAATTTGTACTGTGCGGTTGCCAACCTCATCTCTCTGGATGGTAGAGAATTTCTTGGCCTTCTTCCTTGGGGCAACTTGCTCTAGCCTTGCCAGAAAATCTGTGTCATTATCCTCCTCAGGAACCTCTACTGGCGCCTTTCTTTTCAATCTTTCTTTCAGCCACTCTGGGATTGTTGGCTGCTCAATTCCGTCCTCCTGTTGATCTTGGACGTCTTGTATATCCTGTACTTCCTGTTCTTCCTGAATCTCCGGCATACTTTGAACTTCTTGGACCAATTGCATACCCTGAATTTCTTGGACGGATGGGTCATCTTGGATTCCTTTGAGGGCGGAAATCATTCCTTCCTCAAATTCTCCATCCATAATATCTGTATCATTATCTGATTCTAGGATTTCTGTGCTTGCTGGAGAACGTTGATCATCATCTTCTACTTGTATTGGCTCCACATTTTCGACTGGAGAAGGGATCCTAGCATTTTCGAAAGACTCTTTATCCATGGCGAGTATTTCTTCTATATTTCTGGAAGTGGCCGACTGAAGAGGTTTAGACTTGTGTTTCTTTCGAGAAGGCCCTTCATCTATCACTTTACCCTTGTCCTGTCTTGTAGATTTATCAACTTCTTTCCTCTTTCTCTAGTTGGCGGCATCTGTTGGTCCATCTCCACGAGATGCACCAGCGTTTGAAGAACAGGACTCTGTATCGCCCATCAATTCATAGGTGAATTGCACATTTCTCTGTCTTAAAATTTCTACCTGCCGATCTATCCACCACTGAGAATACTTGAAAACAGGTCGCATGAAAGTTGCTAGGTCACCCATCTCAAGTTCAAACCATCTTATAGGGGGAAGTGGCTCCTTCTCATTGAAGCCCGGCTGCAAGTATATTCCATCATCCTGTAGTTGATCGAGTATTTTGAAGAGCTCTGTTGCCCTTATCATGCTTAATGGCAATCTTGACCACAACCTCCTCCTTACGTCGTATTCATCTGCTGCGTTAGCCCAGAAGTCCTCTAAGTCAACCCGATGCTTGTACCTCTCTCCATCCACAGTTCTGATGTGATGGAGTGGATCAAAATTGTTCCTGGATTTGTATGATATGAATGGATATTGTTGTATCTCCAGTCGAGCAATTTCTGCTGCTTGTGCCGTCGGACATGACTCCTCCATATTGCCGATGAAAAAAGGAAAGGTGACAGCCGCTTTCTGCTTTGGCCTTTGAATATTCTAATACGCCTCCAATTGCCTCAGCACTTCCAGCAAAACCATCTTGTTGGTCAGATAGATGGGCAGTCTATAAGGATTTCCCGAGAATCCTTGGATTCTGATGTAAGTGAACTTAGGATACTGAATGAACCAGAATCCATACCGACTGATTAGGCTCTTGGCCTCATGTGAGAGTCTTTGGTGAGTTCCGCCTTGGAGAAGCCGGGTGATGTACATCAAAAAGGCGTCATGAGCTCTTCGGAAATGAGACTTCTCTTTTAGCTGCAACTGCGGATAACAATCGTAGGCTTTGAGTTGCCCCTCGCCATTGCCGACCACCCCCTTGCAGGTCAAGCCAGAATACTTGTAATATCTTGCAAGTGAATATATGATGTATGAGCTCATGTGAAAAGTTTTGGTCTCCTCAAAGTTGACTAACTGCTCATGCAGCCTATCACTAATCATTCTGGACCAATTGAACATCTTGACTCCAGTGATTATTTCATCAATAAAATAGTACATCCAGTTTTCGAAAGATGCACCATGGGAGTTGCCTACAATTCTGTTTAGTAGCAAAATGATGTCACCATATTCCTCTTTGAAATGAGTTCTGATCAATTTCTTTGGCATCTTGCGTGCAGTAGGCTTGGGCTTTAGTAACCAATTTTTGTTTATGTTGGACGCACAAAGATCATGCTGGCTCTGGTAAAGCTTGAGTGCATCTTGCTTGGTGCGGTAGGATGTTCGATTGTACACTAGAATTCCAAAGGTTTCTTGGATTGCTGGCTCGGACAAGTAGGCAAGGACTCTTCCGTCAGGAGCTTCTATCTGCCTGTCTCATGCATTGTAGTGCAGTGCGCATTCTACCATAAGCTCTGGACATTCTTTTGCTGGTGGAAATCCAGCTACGTGGACGATTCCATTGCGCATCATCCTCATGGCAATTGGTGTAGGCAGACATCCATCAGTCTCGTACATTCTTTTCCTGAAGTCTTCGAGGACAACGTGGCCAAGATCAGTGTCCACAACATGCTCCCACTTGGACTTGATTTTCGACTGTGTTTGCACACCTTTGCTTGCGAACTTCATCTTTACCGTTTCGAAAATAAATCTGCAAGAAAAGGTAGAGAGAATAATCAGAATTCAAAACTTAAATCAGTTTGAAAGATATTCCAGCTAATTATCAATTTAGACTTCGTGAAAAAATCAAGTTGGAAAGAAAATAAACGATGAAGTTTTACGCCAAAGTGAAGTGGACAAAGTAAATCTGCCTATGACTTCTGGAGAAGTGATCACAATCACAATGCAAGCTGGTAATTTTATTTCCTTCACTTTGCTGCAGATTTTCTCAACAAGTTTCTTCTCACAACTTTTCTTCTCAAAATCGAATGATTGTGCAAATGAGGAGTGAAATCAATTATAGAGGTGAGAAAATCGATCTTTTTAGCAAATTTGCATTGTTTCCTTCAAATCGAGTTTAAACTTGTCTTTCACTTTGCTTCCGGGTGGCAAGTTTTATCCTCAACGATCTTGCTCGGGAAAGTTTCTAATTTCATCACCAGTTTAATAAAACTCTTTTGTTCTCTTTCCAATTTCGAATTTTTTCAAGTTTATCCTTTTGGAGTGTTGGAAAATGAATAATTAAAATAATTATTCCATGTGTCATTTCCAACCTGTTCATTTTATGGCGAATTATTTTATCCTTTCCGAAATTTTTTCTTGCCAATGCCTTAGGCGAATTTTCGTTTTCTCCAAATTTCTTGCCGTAATTTCTATCGTCCAATCTATTTGGCCATGAATTTCTTTCTTTTTCCAAAATTTATCTAGCCACGTCCAACTTTATTTGGCCATAAATTTGCTTCGTCCAAAATTATTTTGCCATGTCCGATTTTATTTGGCCATAAAAAAAATTTCGTCCAAAATTTATCTAACCACGTCCAACTTTATTTGGCCATAAATTTGCTTCGTCCCATATTTATCTAGCCATTACCCTCTTTTGTTGGCCATATTTTCTTGCCATTCTAAGTTATTTGGCCATGATTTTTTCTTAATCGTCCAAAGTTATTTGGCCAAAATTTTGTTTCATCTTCCTAAATTATCCGGCAAAATTTTCCCCACACACTTTGGTATTTGGACTTAGGCGAATTTTCAAGCATATTTTAATATTTTCCAAAGCCCATACTTAGGCAAAATTTTAATTTTTTCTCACCCCTCAGCACGGCGGACTTTGCTTTTTACCCAGCCACTCAACTTTTTGCTCAAGGCGGACTTTCATTTGTCTTAGGCCATTCAAATTTTACTTGGCTGTGCCTTAGACATTTCGTCTTTTGCCTTGGGGCGGATTTTCCTCTATGACTTGCCATCCAAACATTTTGCCTTAGGGCGGAATTTCACCTTTTGCTTGCCATTTCTCTTCTAACTCAAGGCGGACTTCACTCAACTTTTTGCTCAAGGCGGACTTTCATTTGTCTTAGGCCATTCAAATTTTACTTGGCTGTGCCTTAGACATTTCGTCTTTTGCCTTGGGGCGAATTTTCCTCTATGACTTGCCATCCAAACATTTTGCCTTAGGGCGGAATTTCACCTTTTGCTTGCCATTTCTCTTCTAACTCAAGGCGGACTTCACTCAATTTGTTGCCATTTAGTCTCTTGGCTAAGGCGGACTTCATCCCTTTCCTTGCCATCTACATTTTGACTTAGGGCGGACTTCCTCACTTCTTAAGCCATTGTCTTATGCTCAAGGCGGACTTGCCTTGTTTCCTTGCCATTTCACATTTGGACTTCACTAAATTTCATGCCACTTCAACATTCCTCAAGGGCGGACTTTGGCTTTTGTCTAGCCACTTAACTTTAGACATGGGCGGACTTCCTTCATGGTCTTGCCATCTACATTTGAACATAGGCGGACTTCATACTTTTCCTAGCCACTTTAGCTTTTGCTGAGGGCAGACTTCATAGTTTTCCTTGCCATTGCCAATTTTTACCTTGCCACACAAGGGCGGACTTCATTCATGGCCTTGCCATCTCTACATTGAATGAATGAATGATTTTAATTACGTCCGCGAGACCAGCCAGTCTATGGGACCCAAGAGATAAAAACCGGAAAACCGCCTTTGCCGATACAACAAAACCGCTGCACCAAACTACCTACTGTTGTTTTCAATCTCTTTGCTGATTTTGTTTCTTCTACTGTGAATTTTGGTCAAGTAACTTGCTGTTTTATCAATCACCTAGATGGGTGACCTCCCGGGACGGACCAGTGCTTCACCTCTGTGAGCATCACCTAGATGCAATGAGTGCTAAGTGGACCATTTGATATCATGAGAGATGGGTTCTTGTTGAACCACTACTCATGAAACATGGGTCAATGAGTTTGACTCGAAACTACACGGTTGAATCCTGATAGCAATATCATTATTTGACTCACTGTGGAAAAATACCTCCTACTTATCAATCTTTTCCTCTTCAAACAAAGCCGCTAATGATTTGACTTTTAACAAATCTGAGTAACAATACCGGATGTCCTCATAAGCTTTGCACTCCATAACATAGTGCCACTCTGTCTCCACTAAACCTGAAGAGCAGAAACAACAGATTCTATCCGACCACCCCTCTTTGGGTATTTTCCATCTTCCTGTTTCGCATCTCAAACAATGCGAGCTAGTTCTCAATTGAGCTATCAGCATTTTAGCCTTCCATTTTATATTTGCCCCTATGTAAAAATTTTGTTCATGATCACAAGTAGGATTAAAATGCAGAACATAGTGCTCACTCTTCCGGCCAAGTTGTTTCAACCACATGGTGTTTTTGACTTTCTCTTTTGCATACCTTTTCATCTCGACTTTTTTGCTTGGACACTCTTGTATGTTGATCCCCCATTTTCCCATCCACTTGACATTTTGTTTCATCCATGTGTTCTTCCTTCTAGTTAATTCTTCTTCCACCACAATTTTGGGCCAACGATGTTCTTCCATATTCTCTATTCTTTGCAAATAGCCTAATAAGCGAATTAACGCTGCCATTTCCATTGGAAAGGCCCCAGCTTCAGCTAAAACAATCTCATAAGGGACCGTAGTTTTTATTTTGAAATTACTTGTGATTAAGTGCTTTTGAAGTCTTTCTATTTGTTTCCATTTTACATCTGACGTGCTGCTGCCCCAAACTTCGCAACCATAAAGAACCACCGGGGTAACAAGCAGCCCAAAAAGCTTCTTTTTTGTTCTCCAATCCCATAGCTCAGCTGACCTACATCTATTTTGGAGTAGGTAAAGAGCTTTCCAACCCCCTTGAATTCTTTTCGTCCTACACGCCTCCCAATTGAGATTGTTACAAAAATCTAGTCCTAAATATTTGTATTCATTCACCACCTGCAAAGTGTTTCCCTCAAACTCAAAATTTATTTGTTTTTTGGCTCTTTTCAACGTAAATATCATGACCTTGGTCTTGCTGATGTTGACCTGCATCCCCACATCTTGACAAAAAAGTTCCAAAGCTTTTAGGTGCTCTTGAAGACTATTTTCAGAATTTGCCATTAAAGTAAGATCATCCGCATACAACAACAACTTGATCACATAAGTGGCCAAAAGAACACCATCACCTCCCCGTTTGTCCAACCATTCTTCTAACTTGTCTATGTATAGCCCGAATAAAGTAGGGGACAAAGGGCAGCCCTGCTTGACTCCAATGTCACTCCCAAAGCACTCGGAAAGACCTGCCTTTGTTCTAATTTTGGCCCCCACCTGCTCATAAAGCCTGTGGACAGCAGCCCTATATTTTACTGGAATCCCAAGTTGTTCCATTCTGTCCCAAAGTTTATTTCTAGGGACAGTATCAAAAGCCTTTTTGAAGTCAACGAAGCAACAGAAAACCTCGCCACCTTGTTTATCCCAAACTTTTTCAACCATGTGCCTGAGGGTAATGCAGTGGTCAATAGTAGAATGTTTTGGTCTGAAACCCGCTTGCCCTTTCGCCCTCTTACCCTCCTTCTCGGCCCAACGACTGATTCTTCGCTCGGACTTTAGCATTTAGCTTGCCATTCACCCGCTTGTTTATTTAACCAAGGCGGACTTTAGCATTTAGCTTGCCATTCACCTCATCTTGCTGGGCGGACTTCAGCCTTTGGATAGCCGTTGGAAGGCGGACTTCAGCAGATTTCATGCCAATTAACCTTATGCTGAGGGCGGACTTAGTCAAGTGTTGAGCCATTTCCTTTGTGTCCATGGCGGACCT
>VDFB02320525.1:0-94193 GCA_007258455.2 Sequoia sempervirens | reverse complement strand
CCGTCATTTGGCCTCGCGAGCCCCGGACCTCGGACTTCCTCGTTCGGACTTCCGCCCTCTATTCACCGTCCCCAACGGCCACCCCTTAACTGCCTTCTGGCCTGAAACCTCCGAAGTTCCTTAAATCAATCCAAACCGACTCAGATTCAGAATCTAACTTCAACCCACGTCCTAAATCATGCCGTTCTCCATCATGGGCCTCTTAAAATACCAAAATTTGGCCAACGGGGGTCTCCGGGAACTTTCGGTCTTGTTTTCCCTCCCTGACAGCATTCCTGTCAGGGAAGTCCCGCCCTCCGGGCCCAGATTGTCCAAATGCTCTAAAATGAAATTGATATCATCTGAGGATAAAATTTATGATGTATTTGAATGGTTATTTAGATGATATGCTCATAATATGGACTAACATTAGCGCTGTTCATATTTTATTGTGCTGACTTCGCCCTTTGCTTGCAAGATATATGGAATCGGCTACAGGAACTTCAGGGGCCTCCGCCGAAAAGGATAAGGGCAAGAAATCCAGAAGAGCTGCTCGGGGAAGAGACAATAAAGATTAGATGAAGTTTCAATTTCAGGGTGAACCGCTCCAGTCAAAGGTCTCGACTGACTGGAAAGAGATCTCAGATAATAATATCGGCCAGGTGGACATAGATGAGTTCACCCAGAGGGTCAAGGTCGAGCCTAAAACAAAGAATGCCAGGTTGATACGCCAAAGTGGAATCGCCAAGGCTGTCGGCTTCCCTCCGTCTATGATAGCACCTGAATTAGTAATGGCTTGCCGAGAAGCCTACCAAACGGACACCAGAACCATCGTGGACAAGGAGGGGAACATCCTTACCGACATGTCTCCAGAAGGAATCACTAAAATGTTTCACATTCCTACATTCCCGCATATGCAGGTCCCCACTTTGGAGCAGTGTCAGGCGGCGTGGGATGCCAATCCGTTGGGCTGCAAGAAGTCAATTAACATTTACTGGCTTAAGGAGAAACAGGGCAGCGCTGCAAAGGTTTCCTAGGAGCTGTTCCGCAGCGACTTTCAGGAAGATTATCACGACTTGGTGACTATGCTAAGCAGGGTCATGGGCCTCCCAGCAGCCACCTACTTCCAAGAGTGGATGGCTTACTACATTGAACAGATCATATGAGGAAATGAGGACGTGAAAACTAAGATCTCATTCGACTGGGGGAGTATCATCAGCAACTGGTTCCATGAGCAATTTGTAAATGTCAAGAAGAGCTCCAAGTTCTACATGGCCTTGTACTTGGTATACTCCTTGGTAGGTCAGAGATAATATAGTGGGCTATTTATGGCGCCGGATCAGGATCACAAACGAGAGTTCAAGCCTTTTGACCGGTACCCTCAACTACAATACCGCAACTTCAAAAGGGAGTACTGCTGGGTCAATGACGCCTTCATTGGCCACATCATCAGATTGATAGCCGGGGACTTTGAGAGAAGGGTATCCCACAGCGCCCAGGAACTCCTGAAGGAGTACGCCTTCCTGTTCATCCAATTCCCCAAGTTCACTTACATCCATGCCCAGGGATTCACGGAACGGCCGAACAAGTTGCCGAGATACCCAAACGACAGGATCATTCTCCTAGAGCTCTCTCGGCAACTCCAACACATTCAAATGGTCTTTGGCAACAAGCACGTAGCAGGGATCCCCTATCCCATGACCCTCGGCCAGGGCCTATATCGACTGCAAACATCTTAATGCGCCGACAACTCAGAGAAAGAACTTGAAGAGTATAACTTTGAATGGTACATGGCTCGCCAACGAATGGACCCACATGGCCATGTCAGGAAGGCGCTGGGGCTGGCGTATGCTCACAAATACCATGTCAAAGATTTCTGGGCAGATTGTAAAGATGACAAAGAGGTCTGCATGAGACACTACATGCGCATGGTACTACAATTTTTGAGGAGGGTGTAGCTGTTTCCGGTGCCTGATCAACTTGAGGAGGATGAGTCCACCCTTGTGCACCTGAGGTACCCTACGGTTGCCGACCTGGCAATCCCCTCCATCGACTGGGATGAGCAAGAGGTCAAGGACCTAGATACTATCACCTAGCCAATTATAGCTCGCACTAGGGAATGGGTTGATGGGCAGGTAGCACAACTAAAGCAACAGGGGGTGGCTCTAACATATGAAGCACTCAAGAGTGAGCCAAGCACTATGGAGGACGTTGCCACCTCCCCATCAGCTGGTGAGACTTCCAATTCTCCCCCCATCACCAGGTCCCAGAAGAGAAAAGAAGCAGAAACGACACAGTCTGCGGACCCTAAAGAACAAGCAACAAAGGACACGGGAGGCTCATCTCCCAAGAAGCTCAAGAGGATAGTGATCACAACAGAGGCACGGCCTCCCTTGCTCCTTCCTTCCTCGACTGGTGTGCTACCCGCCTCTCAGGCCGCAATCGGCTCATCTCCACAGACGGTGGACATTTCTGTTCACCTTGCCTCTTCACCCCCGGCTGGGTCAATAATCAATATCGACTCCTCCTCTAGCATGACCACTTCCCCTTCTTCTACTACTGCCATGTCACCGATTACCTCCCTGCCTCTGGCAACAATAGCATCACCTATTCCCCTCTCTACTATTCCTGAGGCTATTACACGGCACCTATAGAGTCTTCCCACCGAGCTCTCACAAATCCTAATGGACCCCGCACTCTAGGCAGCCCTCGCCCAAGCCCTCACAACAGCTCAAACTTTGCAACCGCCAATAGGGCCACCGGCCATGGAGGCCACAATGCAGATTTCCAAAGAGTTGGAGGAGCTGGAACAGGAGGCTTTGAAGCCTATCGAGGAAGAGGCCGATGATTACTATGAGCACCCCGAATACGAGCATAGAACCATTGACAAGGTGGCCTACGAGGAAGAAAAGACAGGCTCTTCCGAGGGCGGGGATGGAGAGGATGGCTCGGGTGCCAAGGAAATTATTCAGGTTTTTGATGAAGACGTTGAAAAAGAGTTGGCTCAGTAGCCAAAGGATGTTGAGGAGGAGGCAGAATAGTCGCCGCATGGTGAAGAGGGACAGCCACAAGAAGAGCAACCTAAAAAGGATATCACTGAGGCTGAGACCCATATTGTGAAAAGCCCCGAGGCTGAGGCTGTTGAAGAAAAGAAAGAAGAAGAGGTGGCAGGAGAAGAAGATCCCACCCGGATGTTGTCTACCAAAGCACCCGCTAAACGCCTCGTGTTTTATCGTGACTCTGACGAAGGGGAGGAAGAGCTTCAAAAGGAAAAGGAGGTAGAAGTCTTGCCTCTAACTGAAAAGGGTGAAGGCAGCCATGATGCACCCAAGGACAAATCTACCATGCCGACTGGTTGGAAAAGTAGCTTGAAAGGGAAACACCAGTTCCAACAGACTCGAGGTCGAGATTGGAAGCCATCTTGGCTCGATCCCTAACCACAACAAAGAAGGAGAAGAAGCCTAAGGTTCATTCCAAGATAACCATGGATGCTTCTGGCTCCTGGACAGCACAAGTAGCAACACCAACTATTGGCCAGGCCGGAGTTAGCTACAATATCTCTACAATTAACCTAGGGACAGCAACCAGGGAATAGAAGGTCAAACATCTGGAGGAGTCAGTGGCCACGGTGGTGCATCTAATTAAACAAGACAAGGTCACCAAGGACGAGCTCAAGGCATAGGTTGCGGCCTTGACCGATTATATTCAGCAGTGGTCCTTAGTAGATGACTTGCCCACTACCTCTACAGCTACACTGCAGCTACTCTCCAAGGAGCAGATAGATAAGCTAGAAAGGAGGAAGAACTTGGAGAGGACCACTGAGGATTGGTTCCAATAGGTCATAAGCATCGAAAACAAGGGGATCAGCTTGGCTGTGTAGATAGCCAACAAGTTCCTGGACCTGGTCCAATCCCTGGAGGGTACGAAGAAACTTTGCACCAACTTCACTGCAATCTACGACTCCACCGCCCCAAAAATTGAAGCCATCCTTCAGATGCCAGAAAGCACATGGGAAGAAAAGTTAGAGCTAAAAAAAGAGGATCACTGGTTGGTGGACATATGGCGCAGAGACCTCGTCAACCGGAAGGAAAGGATGGAGCAGATCCTGAACAAGGTAGATCCAGATATAGAGTGGATCAAGGAGATCTGGGCAGAATGCGCCGAGTACCTCAAGCTGATGATGGGCCATGATATGCCCACGGTACAATTAGACGTTGAAAATATCAAGCCATACTTTGAGGAAAAGATGAAGGACGGGACAGCCGGAGATATCACAACAGACTTCCTGAGTTTCGCTGCCCGTGCCTTCGATCGATCAGAGCTATTCAGAGACCAAGGCTCAAAGTATGACGAGGATTGGAAGCGGCTAGAAGAGAACGCCAAAGAATGGAGCTACCAAGTGTTGAGATGCGAAGTCCTTGAGGTAGACAAGCTCCAGGCCGTCATCCTCAAGTACATTGAACACACAACTTCCAAGAAGCAAGAGGACAGCCCAGCCAAAGAAGAAGTCCTCCCTGAAGAGTAGCTATAGCCAAGAAGACATCAATTAGCTATAGGACGAAAGAGCAATAGTGTCATCCACTAGATGATGAAATAGGGAAAGGACAAAGAATGTTTTTAAATTGTAAATCTATTTGGGGGTAGGTGAAACCCTATTTTGTAATGAATCTTGGCCACACAATTGTAATGAATCTTGGCCATTCATTTAACTTTTAGAAAACTATAAATAGAGCACTCCCCTCATTTGCAAAAGAGAGAGTTGAGTTGTTATAATGACATGCTACAGAAATTTATAAGAAATAGCATTGACTTGGTGCATTTCCTTGTTTTCTCTCATGTCATTTGATTCACTTCTCCAATATTAGATGTTTAGCTTAGATCTCTTTGCTATTTAGTTAGCTGTTTATTGCATTTGGGTAAATCTTAGGAATATTGTTTGGTGTTTATGAAAATTCCTGCGTTGTTGATGATCCCTTAGTCCATACTTTTTGCTGTTTGCTGAAGGTAGATAGCTGTGCAAAGTTAGCCTGGACTTGATTAAAGCTGCCCCAAACACTTATCTTTAGTTCATGCATGTATGTGGTGGATGAAGGATGAGATATCTGCAGCCCTTAGAAGATAACACAATTTCCATGATACTGTGAAATCCCTGGTTAAGTGGGATATTGTTTTAAGGAATTGTCCATTGCAGGAACTCCATTGTCACTATTCATTGCAAGTTTCAGACTTAGGAATTTTTCTTCCCTTTCGCTCTTTTTCCACTTTTTTTAGAAACTGAACAATACCAAGGTTCATTGCACATTATAAAGCCAAATCTGCAACTAGATGGAGTTTGAGACTGTTGTTTGAACCTACAGCCAACACATAACTGCTTTCATGCTAAGAACTCCTTTTCGAAGATCCAACTTCATGCTTTGTGCCCACACTTTGTATTTCTATGAAGCCGCCTTGTGCTTCTAGCAAATCACATCAAACTACTGAGGTATCTAAGCACTGTCATGACCTGACATCCAAGAGACCTTGGGATAGTGTTCTGCAATTCGATTGTGGGATATTGTCTTTCAAGATAGGTAGTGCACCTATGCATTACCTGTGTTGAGAAGTGCATAAAAACACCATCAACAGAACTAGCGCTAGAAGGAGGGCCACGATCGGAATACTAAGCTATGGGATAAAGCAAAGCTGGATAGGATCAGATCATTCTCCCTAGAAAGGTTTCAAAGGATTCTACGATCAACACCAAACAAGGGAGAATTTGAAGAATTGTAGCCTCCCACGAGGGAAAAACTAGCACAAGGAAGCAGCTCCGCCTCTTTCTCTTCCTCCACTCCATCCGCCTCCATTTCACCCTCACCTCCATTTAGCTGGCCTTCATCTTCCACTCAACCATCTCAAACAACATTTGCACATCTTACCTCCGGCAGCCAGGGGTTCACTCCTCTCCTGGCCCTTTCAACCCAAGGCGCAGTCCAGGCAGCCATAGCTCAAGGGCAGCCCCGCATTGTGGTTGTATTGCCAATACAGCCTCAACTACCTGTTCTCCAACAGTAAGTGCCACCTCCGCCTCCCCCCATGGCTTGGCTTGCGCATAACCCTTCGCTGATACACTTTGCTATTTACAATGACATGCCCAAAAATCTGGAGGGCTTTTGCTCGAAGTTCCATCCCCGCGACATGCAAAGAACAGCCGAAGAGCATATCAAGATATTCAAAACGACGATTACCAAAATGCAGGTGGATCATGAGGACATGGCGTGTAGCCTCTTTCCGCATTTATTGGGAGAAGAGGCCTTCTACTGGTACATCAATCTGCTGAGGGGATCCATCACCTCGTGGAACCTGATGAAGAATGCCTTCTTGTAGAAGTACAAGATTCCTGTCAACCCCGCCGACCTTTACCAGCAGTTCATCTCCATCAGAAGGGAGGTCAACGAACCTATTGGCTCCTTTAATGATCACTTCCATCAGGCTCACATGAGGCTTCAGGATCCGTACATCCATAATGATGCGGCTGCTCTACCAGTCTACTATGTGGCCCTCGACAACCTCACGTCGGCATTGGTAAAAAGGATGTGCCCGCCGCCTGCTACCCTACTGGCCGCCTATGCAGAAACTGTCATTGCAAGTGTGGACTTGGGACAAAATATCTCCAGCCCACTGCCCTCTTTGGGGCCCGTCACCCACCCAATGCAAATTCAGGGACTTAATCAGGCGTTTACTCATCAAACTCCTCTCATGAACCAGGTGTCTCAATTGCCTATGGTGCCGCATCTAGGGCAGTCGTTGAATTATGCGCCTCCTGCTTCTTCCTATTTGCAACCCCAGCAGTAATACCAATACTCTCAGATTGCTCCGCAATAGTAGGCATATTCCTAACAGTCCCAGGCGCTGTTGTACTTGTTGAGACCAGACTTTCCTCCAGCTTATCAAAATCAGCCGGCAGCCCTGCCTGCTTTTCTCCAAAATCTGGCCCCGTCACCTGGAGGTGTGGCCGAGAAGGACAAGCTAGAGGAATTAACCAAGATGATCAAGAAGATGTCCACAGAGATGACGCATCTGAAGAACCAGAATAATCAGCTACAGGCATCGTGAAGCGGGCACCTCCTCCGGGCAGAACTATGAGAGGGGGCAAAACTCCAATCAAAATGCAGAAAGGAGGCCTTCTCAGAGGCAGAACCACACATGGAACACCAGGCCCAACAATGGTGGTGTCCCCACGCCATTCGATCAACCGGCAGGCCATGACAAAACATCTAGCGGTGTGTATCTGGCCGAAGTGGCTTTGTCCAGATGGTGCCGACTTCACAAAACCAGTAGGCATTCTAAGCTAGATTGTCCTGAGTTCCAGACAGCCACTGAAATCTTCCATGTGGAGGTACAAAATGTCATCGATAATGCCAACTACAGGGACATCGTCCCATCGGAGCCCTACGATTCCTCATGTCTTATGGTCAATTAGGCGCCATTTCCGCGAGGCGATCGTAATGAACCCAAAGCCGAGCCTACCCCTATTGAGGATGAGAAAGCACAAGAGGTAAGTAACGAATCAGCTTTAGCTCAGCTTTTTGATTCGGTAGATAATGGTCCGGTGGATGAAGAAGAGCCATTTGTGGATGAGGTCCACATGTTCCATCAATGGTTGAGTCCCTATTTTCTTAGGAATAGACAAGCCGGCGGACCATTCACAACTTCTACCCCACCAAACAACTTCGCCACCCCGCCTGATCCAAATGCTAGCAATAACCCAGGGCTTCCTCATATACCCGCCCAATATCTCAACAAGAACAAATCCCAAAACCAACTGCAAGGTCAGCCTCAGAGCCAACCCCAAAATCCGCCTGGGCAAACCAAGATTCAAACCCCTAGTTCTCCCATAGGCCAATCTTTTAGCTCCGAAATCAAGCAAATGGGCGAATATGTGGCAGAAGAGTTCAAGAAGGTCAAAATTAGTTTGTCGGCCTTCGAATTACTCAAGGTTCCTACCATAAGGCACGCCTTCTTTAGGGTTCTGAATGGGACTCCCTCATCTAGCACAACGCAAGAGACCCCAGACAAGAGGGTAACCTTTGAGGAGCCCAGGAAAGAACAAGAGATACAGGGCATCACCGGAAGAAGGAACAATATGCCCATGGATCAGTCGGCAAGTAGATATGTTGAAAAGGAGCCAGAAAGGGCTAGTAGATAGCCTCCCAAGGACCAGCAATTTAAGCAAACCAAGGATATGGGCAGTGATAGGAACAAAGGCCAAATAGCTCAAATGGACACACCCATGGGCATCCTTCAAGGGAGACCGGAAACTCCCCCGTTCCTGACTACTATTAGGGTCTTTGGGAAGAACTTGCACAACTGCCTACTCGATTCAGGCGCATCTGCCAACGTCATGCCCTTGGCCATATGCAAGGCTCTTGGCATCACTCCCATGCCTTCAAAGAGAAAGGTGACCTAGCTGGACAAAACAGAGATCACCATCGTGGGTGAAATAAACCGCATCCCCATGCAAATTGCTGCGGACCCTCAGATACAGTAGGTTGTTGATATCCAAGTGGCAAATATTCCCGATGCTTATGGAATTATTTAGGGAGAGAGTTCACCAAGGCGCTAAACGGATACACCGCCACCGACCTTTCTCACATGTGGCTGCCGTGGAAGGGGCTGCCAAATTAGATCCGTATTGACCGTGAACCCCGTATGAAGTATATGATCATGGAATACAATAATCTCAGCGAGGTGTTGTTCGCTGAGACTGACTTAGGGAATTATCACCCTTTTGCTTACCAAAATGAGCTTGAGCTTCAGGAAGAACATGCAGATGAAGTATTGCTAGTATTGTGTAGTCCCTCGGTGGGTTCCGCGCAAATGCCCCCAGATGTAGGAATGTTGGTAGAAGCTGATGATGAGCTGGATAAAAATGACGACTGAGGATTGCTCGATGGATTCCAGGAGTTCATGGAAAAATGTGTAAGAGATCAGCTCAGCCTAGGAGCTAGAATGAATTTCCAAGACCTCTTATTGCCGAACTGGTGTAGGGTCCACAACGCTGCTCACTCTGAGTTCAACTGTTGCTTGTGCCAAGCAATAGTGGAGCATGTTAAGAAAGCCGCTACTCCTCCGATAGGAACACCAAAGGAGACACCACCAGAACCACTTGCTGATCATTGCCTCGACCCAAAAAGCCTCCCTAAGATCACGAGGCCCACCGTCCAGCCAAAAGGGAACAGAGGCTCGGTCATAGCCGAAGATAAGGAACCTTCTGCATGCTAGATGCTCCGATTTGATGGATCAAAGTCAAGACAAGGAGCTGGAGCGGGGATCAAACTCATTAGTCCAACGAGTAAGACATTTCTCGCTGCCCACCGATTGCAGTTTTATTGCACCAATAACGTAGTGGAATATGAGGCCTTAGTCCTTAGCCTTCTTATGGCTTTGAAGAAAAATGTGAAAGTGCTGCAAGTCTTTGGAGATTCTGCACTTGTAGTTAAACAGGTCAAGAAATTGTACTCCTGTCATGATCGGAGACTCACCAATTATAGACACAGGGTGTGGGATCTCCTAGAGGACCTAGATGCATTCAACATATAATTGATCCCTCATGCTCAAAATCGCACAGCTGATGCCTTAGCTCAAGCAGCCAACACTCTGCAGCCCCTCTCTTTGTCTGGGCCCAAGAAATTCACTATTGAGCTAACATCCACGCCATTAGTCCCAGATAATGTTACCCACCTGCAGGTCTTTAATGACGACAAGCATATCCTCCAGTTCATTACAAGTTCTGACGTTTTCGCTGCCCAAATAATTGATGAAGCTGATCCGTAAGAGGCTGAATTAGACATAGAGGGGGTTATCAATCTAAAAACCAACATGATCCCCAGAGGTATGGTTCAGTTGGAGAGTGTATTCGACCTGGATCAGATTAGGGATCAGGATCGGCAAACAAAAAAGGAGGCTATAAGCAACCAGTGCAACGCTCACAACCTAGGCACGGCCGAGGATACTAGGAACGTTTTTATTGGGAAGGTACGTACGCCCAAAGAGAAGAAGGGAATCATAGATGCATTGAAAAGATATCATGATGTGGTGGCATGGAGCTACGAAGATTTGAAAACGTATGACACCTCTGTCATCACGCACACCATCCCTCTAAAGACGGAAGTAAGGACGTTTCGCCAGCGGCAGTGCCCTATTAATGCCTTGCTAGAACCTGTCGTTTACAAGGAGGTGCAGAAATTACTTTCAGCAAGAATCATCTTTCCTGTTAGGCACTCCACATGGGTGGCAAATTTGGTCCTGATCAGGAAAAAGAATGGAGAGATCAGATTATGCATGGATTTCCGCAATCTCAATCGCACCTTAGAAAAGGACAACTATCTGGTGCCTTCACTGGATGAAGTGCTGCAAATCGTCAACAGCTCCTAGATGATGTCATTCCTCGATGGATACTCTGGGTATAATCAAGTAATGGTACAATACGAGGATCACCACAAGACTGCGTTCACCACTAAGTGGGGTACGTTTTCGTACAGAAGAATGTTGTTCGGGCTCATCAATGCCGGTGCCACTTTCCAACGCGCCATGGATATCGCCTTCAAAGACCTAATCAGAAAATGCATAATTATCTACATGGATGATTTGACTGTATTCTCCAAGAAGTGAGGTGATCACGTCTCTGACTTATGTAAAGTATTTTAGAGATGCCGAGAGTTCAGGGTTTCTCTCAACCCTAAGAAGTGCATTTTTGGAGTGACCGAAGGCAGATTACTCAGGCACATCATCTCAGAGCAAGGAATCTCCATTGATCCTAAACGCATTGAGTCATTACTCAAGATTCAGCCCCCGGGCAGCAAGAAGGAATTAAATTCTTTCTTCAGAAAGATCAATTTTGTCTGGAAATTCATCACAGGTTTCATGGAAATCATCAAACCTCTCAATGCCATGCTCAAACAGGACGCTAAAGTTGAGTGGACGCCAGATGCCAAAAAATCCTTCGAAGAAATCAAACGAGCCATTGCTGAGGCACCCATATTAGTTAGTCTGGATTATCTGAAGCCATTCTACATCTATTCATTTGCTTCGAAACACTCCTGTGCTAGCATGTTGACCCAAAAGGACGCCAAAGGAAACGAGCATCCGATCACCTTTATGAGTGCCCCCCTCAAAGATGCTGAATTACATTACCACAACATAGAAAAATAGGCATATGCTCTTGTCAGAGGAGTGAAGAAATTTAGGCACTATATTCTACGTAATAAGGTGTTCGCCATTGTCCCCGACCTAGGAGTTAAGATGCTGCTAATGCAAAATGAATTGGGCGAACAGAGGGCTAAGTCGGTCACCTTGCTCCAAGAATATGATATGGAGATCCAACCAATGAAATTGGTAAGAGGACAGGCACTCACCCGTACAATGGCCGAAACAGCAGTAGAAGTTGGACCCGAACTCACGGTACAGCAATATCAGCTTGAAGATGTCTCCCCAGGAGAATGGTACCAGGATGTCATTTATTATTTGCTTAATCATAAGTGTCCGCAGCATCTGCAAGGAGTCCAAAAGAGGGCCCTGAGATTGACAAGTAATGGTTATATGTTACAGGGTTCCATTCTTTATAAGAAGAATCATGAGGGAGTTTATTTAAGATGCCTCGATAAGGAGGAAGCAGAACGCGTTTTGAGGGAGTTTCACAATAAGTTTGGTACAGGCCATGGCTCATGTTCTTCTACAGCACATCAAATATTAAGGGCAGGGTACTATTGGCCAACTGTCTTCAAAGATGCCCATTGCCATGTTCGTTCATGTCATACATGCCAGACCGTTGCCACCAGGGAGAGGAATGCTGCTATCCCACTACAGCCCGTATTGGAGGTAAGGCCTTTTGCACAATGGGGTCTCGACTTCATCGGTACGGTAAGCCCTCCATCATCTGCGGGACACAGGTACATTCTAACCGCTACTGATTATTGTACTAGATGGACAGAAGCAATAGTTTGTAAGCAATGTACAACTAAAGTAGTTACAGATTTCTTAGAAAGTTTCATTTTAAATCGCTTTGGTTGTCCATATGCTTTGGTATGTGATAATGGACCTGCCTTCACTTCATTAAAATTTGCTAGCTGGGCGTTTGACTATGGGATTGCTCTCAAATTTTCATCCAATTACTACCCTTAGGGCAATGGCCTTGCCGAGTCCACGAACAAGAATTTGATTACCATGATCAAGAAGCTGCTAGATAGGAATCCCAAGGACTGGCATACCTAGCTCCATTTTGCCCTTTGGGCTGATCGCACCCGCCACAAGGCCGCCCTTGGTGATTCTCCGTTCCACCTTGTCTATGGCCTTGAGCCTATATTCCCCATCCACCTGAAGATTCATACTCTTCAGTTCATCAATAATTTTTATGAAGGAGGAGATCGTAGGGAAGCTCGTTTAGCTAAACTTTTACATTTAGAGGAAGTCTAAAATTGCGCGATAGAAAATTTTGCTAAGCATCAGGGTGTAGTCAAGAGATGGTTCAACCATCGAGCCAAAATTAAGGCCTTTAGGATTGCAGATTTGGTCCTATATTGGGACAAGGCCCATGAGAAGAAAGGGGGACACAACAAATTCGACAAGCTCTGGCTTGGCCCCTTTTAGATAGCTAACATTTTGGGAGATAATGCCTTCCGCCTAAAGAACTTAACTGGTGAGAACATCTCGTTGCCAGTCAACGGGCAGCACCTGAAGCATTACTTCCAGGCTTGAGCTCCTTCGAACTCTTTGTTGTAAATACCCGTGCATAGGTTAGAGTAGTTGCTTTCTTGCTTGTTTGTGTTTTGTTTGCATCATTTTTTTTTCTTTCCCCTCCCGGCAGTTTTATTTCAAAAAATGTTTCCTGCTCCTTTGCGGTGGCCGTGCTTGCCTGACAAGCGGTCCACTTTGCTGTCCGTTCTTCTTGTTCTTTGGCTAAACATTCACTCTAGACTATTGGTCTTTACAAAGCTATCCACGAATGATTTCCCTATCTGAACTTTGTTCAGAACTTGACCCTTCGCTGGATCTTCTTACCCACATCTCGGATCTCACACAAATTACATATTAATAAATTCTGAAGGACCGTGCTATGGTTGTCACGACACCCAAGTGAGTGAAAAATCTTAAGTCTACTCCAGTGACCACTGCAGTCTCAAACCCATTGTAGGCTTCAATGCTTACCCGGTCGAACTAAATGGTAAAAGAGAAATGAAATATCAAAGCAAAAAAGGAGAAAAGAAACTCTGAAAAAAGGAAATAAATGACCGTATGGGTGTTTGATAACTCTACTGGGGCTATGGATGCTTGGCGGGCAGTAGAGCAATATCCGTGAGATTGTAGCGACAACTCCGCCGGGGCTATGGATGCCTGACTGGTAGTGGGGCAATGTCCAGGTTACTTTTGGTGTTAGGCAACTTATGTAGCTCACTTGGTTCGAGTAATAACCTTGGTTACTATCCCTAGGAAAGGAATGAACTCACTTTACACACACTTTTGAGATGTCATGTAAGCTAACCCAATTAAGGATCTCGTTCTCCCGGATTCATCCTTGGAAGCTGCTCTTGGTCTGTAAAACCAGAGATTCTGGGTCCTAAATGAATATTTATCCATAGAACGCTTCGTAGCATTCTCCAACAGAGTCGCCATTTGTTGTGCCCTCAGCACACACGCCCCGTTCGGAACGGGGACCCTCTTTTCTTTGGCCTTGCCGGGTCTTTCGGTGCCGCCTCATTTTGCGTGCCCCTCTTTTTTTTTATGTTTCACATGGTCGATGTTGCTCTAAGGTTTCATCCTAAAATCAACCGTGCTTTCCCTTTTGGTTTTTGCTGCCCTCTGGGGCCTTGTGGGTTCCTTTAGCTTCGTTTGGCTCTGGACGGCCCGAGGCCCCCCGGGCCCGGGCCTCCGGGGTTCCCCTTTGCGTTCGCTGCCCTTTGCAGCATTCCCTGGGTGTCTTTCCGCCCTCCGGAGCCCGCCCTGCCATCTTCCGTTTGGAATTCATCAGGGATTTCCCAGACGGTCCCTGCTCCTTCGGGCCCCGGGCTCCGGAAGTCCGTGTCCGAACTTCCATCCCGGGATCGCCGTCTTTGACGACGGCTCTCCGGCGGCCACCCACCTCTCAGGCTCCGGGATGGTGCTCGTTGCCGCCATCACCCATGCAAAGCGAAGTCTTTGGCGGTGAACTCTTGACAGCGCCCCGCCCTCTGGGCCCCAAGCATGCTGTCGCCGTCGTCACCCAATCAACACAAAATCTCGCGGCGGCCTTCGTCTCGCGTCCCTCCAGCCTTCGGGTCCTGAGGTCTCATCCGCTGCCGCCGACCTAATTTGAATTTCACCAACCTTTTGGCACATCCGTACCTGCATTTAATGAGCACATTAATGGCGCCTGGGGTATATAATGCCCAAATTCGCTGGTCATTTTCATTGTTCGAATTGAGGTGAATTGGTGCAGCGATTAACTAGAGACCACCACCTTCTATAGCATCTCGATCATCATCATTAAAGTTCGCTCCCTCGATCACCGGTGGATTTCGCACCTCAACGCTTAGCGTATCCGAAGTAGGCCATCCTCGTTTTCCTTCCCATCATTTTTGATCATTTTTGGGAATTCTAGTAATTGAACAAATAAATTAAATTGCATAAAAATGAAGAGCACCCGGTGGCGCCCCTTACCCATGTTTTAAAATCTCCTAAAAATGGTTGGAATGACCCTCTCTATCAATCTGGAGCTCGCCCATTGCACGACCGTTCTTCGCACAGGGCGACCGGCCCCCTCGGACCCGGTCCCCTCTTTCGCCGTTCCATTCCACGGTATGGTTGCATGCCGGAGGCCGTCCCCCTAGCCGGGCCTAGGTCATCAGGATTCCATCCCCAGAATGCCTGTTACATTTCGCTGTGTCAAAGTCTAACCAAGCCTTCCTGCCTCGCGACGGTCGGACCCTGATCTCGCCTTAACCGTTGAATTGAAACTGGGTCTTCCTCCATTCATGTGCTCGGGCCCCGGACATCGTGGTTCCACTACCTCTTTTCTGCTGTTTGGCCAGTCGTTGCCTCAGCGGCGAAGTCTAGTCTATCGCTTGCCCTTCGGATCCCGGGTTTCCTTTGGCCGTCTGAAGGTTGCTTAAACTTTTCCATGCCCCAGGACCCTCCAGCCCCGGCCATCCGGAGTTCCGTCCCTGGAACTCCATGACGGTTCTGCCGTCGTCCACTGCGGAACCCCTCTGGCTGCCCAACCTTCGGGTCCCAGAGATACCTTAGTAGTTGTCGTCGTCCTATCACTGCCGAAACCTTGCAGCGGCTGTCGTCCCCCATCTCTCCGGTCACCGGGTCCCGAATTGCCTCCCACTGCCGCCATTCAAATCATCGCAAAATTCATGCGGTAGCCTACAGCTCTCATCTTCTCACCACCCGGACTCTGGGCCGCCTCCCGCCGCCGCCGTTCAAATCATCGCAAAATTCATGCGGTAGCCTGCAGCTCTCGTCTTCCCGCCGCCGGGGCTCCGGGCTGCCTTTCGTCACCACCATTCCAATCAATGAAAATCTTGGAGTAGCTATAACCTCGCGTCGCCCCGGCCACCGGGCTCCGGCATTACCTTCGCCGCCGCCGAGCCTAAACGGTATGTGCGCCCATCCGTCCTTCGGTGCCCCGGACCCTGGCATTCGGACTTTCGTGGCCGGATTTCTACCCACTGCCTAGACCATAACCTCATAACGGCCGTCGTTTGGCCTCGCAGGCCCCGGACCTCAGACTTCCTCATTCGGACTTCTGCCCTCTGTTCGCCATCCCCAACGGCCGCCCCTTAACTGCCTTCCAGCCTGAAACCTCTGAAGTTCCTTAAATCAATCCAAACCGACTCAAATTCAGAATCTAACTTCAACCCACGTCCTAAATCATGCCGTTCTCCATCATGGGCCTCTTAAAATACCAAAATTTGGCCAACGGGGGTCTTCGAGAACTTTCGGTCTTGTTTTCCCTCCCTAACAGCATTCCTGTCAGGGAAGTCTAGCCCTCCGAGCTCGGATTGTCCAAATGCTCTAAAATGAAATTGATATCATCTAAGGATAAAATTTATGATGTATTTGAATGGTTATTTAGATGATATGCTCATAATATGGACTAACATTAATGCTGTTGATGTTTTGTTGTACTGACTTCGCCCTTTGCTTGCAGGATATATGGAATTGGCTACAGGAACTTCAGGGGCCTCCGCCGAAAAGGGTAAGGGAAAGAAATCTGGAAGAGCCGCTCGGGGAAGAGATGATAAAGATCAGATGAAGTTCTAATTTCAAGGTGAACCGCTCCAGTCAAAGGTCTCGACTGACTGGAAAGAGATCTCAGATACTAATATCAGCCAGGTGGACATAGATGAGTTCACCCAGAGGGTCAAGGTCGAGCCTAAAACAAAGAATGCCAGGTTGATACGCCAAAGTGGAATCGCCAAGGCTGTCGGCTTCCCTCCGTCTCTGATAGCACCTGAATTAGTAATGGCTTGCCGAGAATCCTACCAAACAGACACTAGAACGATCGTGGACAAGGAGGGGAACATCCTTGCCGACATGTCTCCAGAAGGAATCACTAAAATGTTTCACATTCCTACATTCCTGCATATGCAGGTCCCCACTTTGGAGCAGTGTCAGGCGGCGTGGGATGCCAATCCATTGGGCTGCAAGAAGTCAATTAACATTTACTGGCTTAAGGAGAAACGGGGCAGCGCTGCAAAGGTTCCCCAGGAGCTATTTTGCAGCGACTTTCAGGAAGATTATCACAACTTGGTGACTATGCTAAGTAGGGTCATGGGCCTCCCAGCAGCTACCTACTTCCAAGAGTGGATGGCTTACTACATTGAATAGATCATACGAGGAAATGAGGACGTGAAAACTAAGATCTCATTCAACTGGGGGAGTATCATCAGCAACTGCTTCCATGAGTAGTTTGTAAATGTTAAGAAGAGCTCCAAGTTCTACATGACCTTGTACCTGGTATACTCCTTGGCAGGTCAGAGACAATATAGTGGGCTATTTATGGCGCCAGATCAGGATCACAAACGAGGGCTCAAGCCTTTTGACCGGTACCCTCAACTACAATACCACAACTTCAAAAGGGAGTACTGCCAGGTCAATGACGCCTTCATTGGCCACATCATCATATTGATAGCCGGGGACTTCAACAGAAGGGTATCCCATAGTGCCCGGGTGCTCCTGAAGGAGTACGCCTTCCTGTTCATCCAATTCCCCAAGTTCACTTACATCCGTGCCCAGGGATTCACGGAACGGCCGAACAAGTTTTCGAGATACCCAAATGACAGGATCATTCTCCTAGAGCTCTCTCGGCAACTCCAACACATTTAAACAGTCTTTGGCAACAAGCACGTAGCAGGGATCCCCTATCCCATGACCCTCGGCCAGGGCCTATATCGACTGCAAACATCTCAATGCGCTGACAACTCAGAGAAAGAACTTAAAGAGTATAACTTTGAATGGTACACGGCTTGCAACGAATGGACCCACATGGCCATGTCAGGAAGGCGTTAGGGCCAGTGTACACCCACAAATACCATGTCGAAGATTTCTGGACAGATTGTAAAGATGACAAGGAGGTCCGCATGAGACACTACATGCACATGACAATGCAATTTTTGAGGAGGGTGCAGCTGTTTCCAGTGCCTAATCAAATTGAGGAGGATGAGTCCACACTTGTACACCCGAGGTACCCTGCGGTTGCCAACCTGGCAATCCCCTCCATCGACTGGGACAAGCAAGAGGTCGAGGACCTGGATACTATCACCCAGCCGATTATAGCTCACACTAGGGAATGGGTTGATGGGCAGGTAGCACAACTAAAGCAACAGGGGGTGGCTCTAACATATGAAGTGCTCAAGAGCGAGCCAAGCACCGCAGAAGATGTTGCCACCTCCCCATCAGCTGGTGAGACTTCCAAGTCTCCCCCCATCACTAGGTCCCAGAAGAGAAAAGAAGCAGAAATGGCACAGTCTGTGGACCCCAAAGAACAAGCAACGAAGGACACGGGAGGCTCATCTCCCAAGAAGCTCAAGAGGACAGTGATCACAATAGAGGCGCAACCTCCCTTGCTCCTTCCTCCCCTGACTGGTGTGCTGCCTGCCTCTCAGGATGCAATCGCCTCATCTCCACAGGCGGTGGACATTTCTGTTCACCTTGCCTCTTCACCCCCGACCGAGTCAATAATCAATATCGACTCCTCCTCTAGCATGACCACTTCCCCTTCCTCTGCTGCTACCATGTCACCCATTACCTCCCTGCCTCTGGCAATAATAGCATCGCCTGTTCCCCTCTCCACTGTGCCCGAGGCTATTACACAACACCTGCAGAGTCTTCCCCCTGAGCTCTCGCAAATCCTAATGGACCTCGCACTCCAGGTGGCCCTCGCCCAAGCCCTCGCAATAGCTCAGCCTTCGCAACCACCAACAGGGCCGCTGGCCATGGAGGCCACAATGCAGATTTCCAAAGAGTTGGAGGAGCTGGAATAGGCGGCTTCGAAGCCTATTGAGGAAGAGGCCGATGATTACTATGAGCACCCCGAATACAAGCACAGAACCATCGACAAGGTGGCCTACGAGGAAGAAGAGACAGGCTCTTCCGAGGGCGGGGATGGAGAGGATGGCTTGGGTGCCAAGGAAATTATTCAGGTTTTTGATGAAGACGTTGAAGAAGAGTTGGCTCAACAGCCAAAGGATGTTGAGAGGAGGCAGAATAGTCACCGCATGGTGAAGAGGGACAACCGCAAGAAGAGCAACCTAAAAAGGATATCACTGAGGCCGAGACCCATATTGTGAAGAGCCCCGAGGCCGAGGCCGTTGAAGAAAAGAAAGAAGAAGAGGTGGCGGGAGAAGAAGATCCCACCCGGATGTTGTCTACCAAAGCACCCGCTAAACACCTCATGTTTTATCATGACTCTGACGAAGAGGAGGAAGAGCTTCAAAAGGAAAAGGAGGCAGAAGTCTTGCCTCTAACTGAAAAGGGTGAAGGCAGCCATGATGCACCTAAGGACAAATCTACCATGCCTGACTGGTTGGAAAAGCAGCTTGAAAGGGCAACCCCAGTTCCAACAGACCCGAGGTCGAGATTGAAAGCCATCTTGGCTCGATCCCTGACCACAACAAAGAAGGAGAAGAAGCCTAAGGTCCATTCCAAGATAACCATGGATGCTTCTGGCTCTCGGGTAGCACAAGTAGCAACACCAACTATTGGCCAGGCCAGAGTTAGCTACAATATCTCTACAATTGACCTAGGGACAGCAACCACGGAACAGAAGTTCGAACATCTCGAGGAGTCAGTGGCCATGGTGGTGCATCTAATCAAACAGGACAAGGTCACCAAGGACGAGCTCAAGGCATAGGTAGTGGCCCTGACCGACTATATTTAGTAGTGGTCCTCAGTAGATGACTTGCCCACTACCTCTACAGCTACACTGCAGCTACTCTCCAAGGAGCAGATAGATAAGCTAGAAAGGAGGAAGAACTTGGAGAGGACCATTGAGGATTGGTTCCAACAGGTCATAAGCATCGGAAACAAGGGGATCAGCTTGGCTGTGCAGATAACCAACAAGTTCCTCGACCTGGTCCAATCCCTGGAGGGTACGAAGAAACTCTACACCAACTTCCCTGCAATCTACGACTCCACCGCCCTGAAAATCAAAGCCATCCTTCAGATGCCAGAAAGCACGTGGGAAGAAAAGTTAGAGATAAAAAAAGAGGATCATTGGTTGGTGGACATATGGCGCAGAGACCTTGTCAACCAGAAGGAAAGGATGGAGCAGATCCTAAACAAGGTAGATCCAGATATAGAGTGGATCAAGGAGATCCAGGCAGAATGCACCGAGTACCTCAAGCTGATGACGGGCCATGATATGCCCACGGTACAATTGGACGTCGAAAAGATCAAGCCATACTTTAAGGAAAAGATGAAGGACGGGACAGCCAGAGATATCACAGCGGACTTCCTGAGTTTCGCAGCCCGTGCCTTCGATCGATCAGAGCTATTCAGAGACCAAGCCTCAAAGTATGACAAGGATTGGAAGCGGCTGGAAGAGAACGCCAAAGAATGGAGCTACCAAGGGTTGAGATGCGAAGTCCTCGAGGTAGACAAGCTCCAGGCCGTCATCCTCAAGTACATTGAACACGCAGCTTCCGAGAAGCAAGAGGATAGCCCAGCCAAAGAAGAAGACCTCCCTGAAGAGTAGCTACAGCCAAGAAGACAACAATTAGCTATAGGACGAAAGAGCAATAGTGTCATCCACTAGATGACGAAATAGGGAAAGGACAAAGAATGTTTTTAAATTGTAAATCTATTTGGGGGTAGGTGAAACCCTATTTTGTAATGAATCTTGGCCACACAATTGTAATGAATCTTGGCCATTCATTTAACTTTTGGAAAACTATAAATAGAGCACTCCCCTCATTTGCAAAAGAGAGAGTTGAGTTGTTGTAAAGACATGCTGCAGAAATTTATAAGAAATAGCATTGACTTGGTGCATTTCCATGTTTTCTCTCATGTCATTTGATTCACTTCTCCAATATTAGATGTTTAGCTTAGATCTTTTAGATGTTTAGTTAGCTCTTTATTGCATTTGGGTAAATCTTAGGAATGTTGTTTGGTGTTTATGAAAATTCCTGCGCTGCTGATGATCCCTTAGTCCATACTTTTTTCTGTTTGCTGAAGGTAGATAGCTGTGCAAAGTTAGCCTGGACTTGATTAAAGCTGCCCCAAACACTTATCTTTAGTTCATGCATGTATGTGGTGGATGAAGGATGAGATATCTGCAGCCCTTAGAAGATAGCATAATTTCCATGATACTGTGAAATCCCTGGTTAAGTGGGATATTGTTTTAAGGAATTTTCCATTGCAGGAACTCCATTGTCACTATTCATTACAAGTTTCAGACTTATGAACTTTTCTTCCCTTTCGCTCTTTTTTCACTATTTTTAGAAACTGAACAATACCAAGGTTCATTGCACATTATAAAGCCAAATCTGCAACTAGATGGAGTTTGAGACTGATGTTTGAACCTACAGGCAACACATAACTGCTTTCATGCTAAGAACTCCTTTTCGAAGATCCAACTTCATGCTTTGTGCCCACACTTTGTATTTCTGTAAGGCCGCCTTGTGATTCCAGCAAATCACATCAAATTACTGATGGATTGATTGATAACTCTTGGTTTTAAAAATGGATAATGTCATATAATACATCAAGTCTGGCTTTGACCATGCAACCACTTGTATAAGGAAAATGATAAGGTTGATAAATCATAATATCTAATTTCAAGGACACATGCTATACAAGAAAAATGATAATTGATTGACTGATAATTGTCGATTTCATGTTTGATTAATTTGGAAATTGACCGAATTGGTTTAAAGATGAGTTAGATAGATTATCTAATTGTTTCATGGTTTTTCTGAGACTGAGATGATTGTTTATGTAAAATCAAGTTGTTTGATTGATTATGCTATGGATAGTGACTAACTCGAATAACCCTAAAGGAATGACCTAGTGCCTCAAGAGCTCATCAATGGTGTCCTTGCCTATGTAACATGTGTAGAGATAGGGTAGTTTGACCTCGACATGGGTGAAAGATATTTTACTATGAATAATGATTGAATTTATTTGACAAACCCTAAGGACTGACCTAGTGCCTGGAGGGCTCATCGATGATGTCCTTGCCTACATGAAGTAACTACACATGGCACCTAAATGCAATGTTTTCACCATGGTACTTATCCAAAGTGCCACCAAAGTAGTTTTTACTATTGGAAGAATTATTTGTCTTAACTATTTTGTTGATTTTTTTACCTTTTTGTGGTCACACAAGATTTATGTTTGTTAGGTTTTCATCAAAGTGACAAATTTTTTTTATTTTTGAGTTTTTTTCAAAGACTCTCTAAAGCTAGTTGTGGAATTTGTGCAAGTGTAAGCTATTGATAGGCTTTAAAAATGGTTCACCTTCAAGAGTCAAAAGATAATATTCACCAAACCCATATACCATAGTTATGATGTATAGAAACAACAAATTAGGCTCAAATTTAGAAAGCTTCACTCTTTCTCCTTGATTCTTAGGATTTTCCATTAAGTCCAAGTCATCAATGACAAAGTGTCTAACCCAAACCTTCTTATTATAACTATGATGAAGATGATTTTGATAAGAATGTAGGTGAACCAATGCATTATGTCTTTGCTCATCTAACAATTATAACTCACTCAATTTGGATACATGATATTCCTCATCATGAGTAGGACCTTGCATGGATATGCTCAAGGAAGGCAACTCGACCTCAATAGGAAGGATGGCTTCAGAACCAAACACTAAGGAATATGGTGTGGCTCTTGTGGGATTGTGAATGCTAATGTGGTAAGCCCATAAGGTGAGATTAAGTTAGAGGTGTCAGTCATGAGTAGCGTTATTGATAGTCTTCTTCAAAAAAAATATGATGCTCTTCTTAGATGCCTCAACTTAGTCATTACATTGTGGATAATATGGAGTGGTGAAGTTGTGTTGGATGTGAAAATTTTCATATAATTTATGAAAATCTTGGTTCTTAAATGGATAACTATTATTAGCAATGATAGATTATGGGACACCATAACAATAAATGATTTAATTAAGAATGAATTTAGCTATTTTTTTGCTAGTAATGTATGCCATAGGAATAGCCTCTATGCATATTATGAAATAGTTGATAACTGTGGTAATTAACTTATGACCATTGGATGAGGTGGGATGTATTTTACCTATGATGTCAAGTCCCCATTGGGTGACAGGCCATGGTGATGTGATTGGCTAGAGTTCTTGGCTCACGGCTTAAGAATTTCATTAAATAAGTCTTTTCATTTACTCTATGGAGTCAATATAAGTACTTCTTGTAGGTCAAATTGAAGATGCACATGTTGCATTGGTAGTTTATCTAGAAAAGAAATTGAAGCTAAACATTTTGGTTGCTGATATTCTAACAAGTTATGGTATGTTGTTAAGAAAACTCTTTTGCATAGACCTAGGTGTTGTAATCCAATTCAATTGGTCTCACACCTTGACACCTCTTGGTGACAAGTAATTTAATCTTATTCTTAAGCCCAAGGTGAAATACATTATTTTGAAATTGAATCATCGAAGATCAAAGATTCTATATGTTAGAACTGGGTATGTGCAGGATCATGATGGGCCAAAAAGTGGCAATATGATGGGTATGTGGTTGATGACATTTTTTTTACCCAAAATTGATGAAAAAAAGAGGGTTTTTAAATGAGATTCTCAGGTTTCCACCTATATAAATTATGCTTCACTTTGAATTAGAGAAGTAATTATTATTCATTTTCTATTAGAATTACGACTAAACTCCTGATTGAGAGGTTGATTGAAAAACATCTATAGCTTTCAAATGATATCACATTTTTTGAATCCAAACATGAATCACATTCTATGCTTTGCATACTATAGGATTAAAAAAATAAAAAACTTAATTTCATGAAGTTTTGACCAAGTTAAGGTGGTTAGACATATGAATTTTTATATTTTGAAAAATTTGTAAAAAAAAAAATCATAATTAATTATTTACTTGGAAAAAAATTACAAATAAATATGCATCACATCGGGACATGAGTCCTCTACTTATATATAAAATATTATTAAAAAATATTATCATTTTATTATGGTTGGGGTGGTTGGACAGACACCTACTTCTTATTTTTCCCCTGACATTTATGTACTATTGCATCTAAATTTTAAATTTTCACAAAAGAAATTTGGAAAAAAAAAACAAACCTAGTAGTTTATAAACTACATTCAATTTTCTACATATTCTATTCTTACATATTTTTGAAATAATATAGATAACTTATTCAAATTTTTACATCAACTTTCCTAAAAAAAAAAATTTGAATTTTTTTCCACTTAAAGGCCTTACATGATCCTGCACATACCCGACTAGTGTTGGTACCTACATGCTCATTTTGAAAGGAGAAGAAATACCTAAGTTTCTCACCCCTAATATATTTGCTAAAATTTGGAAGATGTAATTTTTTCAAAGTCTATGTTATTTCAATTTTAGAGCAGGGATAGTGCATATATCCCGTATGGGAGAATTTTTTTCTAAAGCCTATAAAATAGCCTTTGAGGCTACTAATAACATGACTGGGTATAAAGCCTTGGTTTTTGGTTTGTAGTTTGTGCAAGGAAAGGGAATCAAGTATCTCAAGGTAACTACTGATGTAGAATTAGTGGTCAAAAAAGTTAGGAATCAGTTTCAGACAAAGAATAAAAGACTAATAAATTACCAAAATAAAGTGGGATGAAAATAAAGGATTTGATGCCTTCTCAATGCATGTTATCCTTGAGAAAGGAAAATTCTAAAGTGGATTTTTTGGTAGCATTTACTTCTCTTCTAATTACATATCCCATTGTTGAAATGGATGTATATTTTGTTAATCTTAATTATAGACCAAATGTGCTAGAATGATCAAAATTGGTAGGTCTTCAATGATGACAAACATATCATTTCTTTCCTTGAGGGAAATGGTACTTTTTAAATTTTTATATTTGAAGCTCCTCAAGCTTCGAAGAAAAGGAGTACAATAGAAAATATGTATGGAAGCCACGAAGTGCTATAATTGGAAGAAAATACCATTACGAAGGGTCTAATTTCATTAGAGTAGTTGTTCAACAAACAAGATTGTAATGTAGAAAGAAAATTTGATGAACATATTGATACTTCTCTTGAGAATATAAAAGTTATTGTTGGTTTTGAGAGTGACCCTAAAATAATTATTATTCGTAAATTTTATTCTATAAAGGAGAGATTAAACCTCATTGATTTATTTAAATAATACAAAGATGTGTCCATATGGTGTTACAATGATCTCAAGGATTTTATGGATGGTGAGTTCAATTACCATATTTTTTTGAAACCTAGATCCACTCCATACAAATAGAAGCAAAGAGAATTCAATCCAAAGGTGGTTGATGCTATTTTGTACAAAATTGGAAAAAATTCCCAAAGACAAGATTACCTATCGTATTCATCATTCTACATGGGTTGCTAATATCATTATTGTGAAGAAGAAAAATGGTGAAATAAGAATTTGTGTTGATTTTCATAATTTAAATTAAGCTTCCATTATGGATAGTTATCCAATTCTGAATATGGAATAGATTCTATAAATCATCTCAACATGTGAAATGATGTCAATGTCAATTACTTATTAAGTTATAATTAGGTTATTGTTAATTCAGATGACCAACATAAAACTACATTCATCACATTGTGGGGTATTTTCCCTAGAATATAATTCCTTTTAGATTGATGAACACATGTACATTTTCAGAGGCCAATGGATCTTTCCTTTATATATTTTCTAAATAATATCATTTTTATCTTTTTATATGACTTAAAAATATTTTCAAGGAAATGTAAAGCACATTCGTATCATTTAGAGTGTATTTTATAAAGATTTATTCAAAAAGGTATTTATCTAAATTTGAAGAAGTCCATTTTTGGTGTCATAAAGGGGAATTTACTCAGATAGATTATGTCTAAAGAAGGGATTCACATTGATCTAGAATTGGTTAAGGTGATTCAACAATTGGCACTACCTTATAGGAAGCTAAGTTTAAGGTTGATTCAAGAGCATTTGAGGAATAAGCGGTCCGCATCAAAATAAAATGTTACATCTTGAGTTGTTTTGGAATTCATTTTGGAGTGTGATGTTTAATTTTGGTTTGGTGGTCAATTTTGGTAGGGACCAAATGACATTATTGGCATTGGTTGAAAAAATTTCATTATTCAATTTTCAACTTTATTTTCTTGTATTGATGCATTTGTAAATTTTTTGAGTTCAAATTTTGATTGTGGACGCAATGTATCTTTGTCTTCATCAATATATTATTTATCCTTGCACCCAATGGATGTGTTGGGGAAAATAAATAATCACACCTTTTGAAAAATAGAATTTAAGAGGAGTAAAATGGAAGTCATTAAAAATAATTTGAATAGAAGCCAATGCTAGTAGAAGATATGAAAACAACAAAATGGAAATACGGAAGAGGAGTTGAAGAGATACAATGGCTATAGAAGAGATGGTGCAATGAATAGAAGGAAGAACATAACTTTCAAGAAAATAAAACATTGCAAATGGGGATGGAAAAATAGGGGTTTTCACATTGAGGAAGAAGAGTCTTCCAAGGAGAAAGAGTGTTGGGAATTTCTTCTTGTGGAAGGGTGGAGCATAGAAGGGAAGATGAATTAAGTATGAAACATAAAAAATAGGTTCACCAATTTGAAATGTTGAAAATGGGGGTGATGAACATTTCTCACTTTATTTCATTAGGAAAACATATACCCACAAATAATTGACTTACAATCCTTAGTGGAGTCAACTCAATAAAGGAATATGTTGGTTTCCTTATGATTGAGGACAAGGTTATTAGCCTGAGTAGCACTTTTAGCAGAAAAATTAAAAATAGTAAATCAACTCAATTATGTCCATTCAAACTTGAATCATTAATTTAAAACATAATAGAGACATAAACAAGAAATTTCCTATAGATCTCTAAATGGAAGGATGATGTGTACGTATCACAAAAATATAGTTTCAAAAGGTTGCCTTGACTCATTTTCCCATAGGTGAATGGGTCTATGTGCGGAGGTTTTACTTAGCTTTTGGGATCTTGTGGTGTCATTTTATAGCTTTTGTTTGGTCTAGGTTTCAATAAGGGACAATTAGAAAAAATGTCTATAGGTGAGATTTTGTGGATTCACAACAAATATGACAACTTTTTCTACAACTTTGACAACATTCAAAACCTACACATTCACAAAGAGGAGAAAAATTGTTTCTTTTTTGTGGATAAGGGTTCTAGTATTTTCTTGAAGCATTGAGTATGCTCTTCTCTTGTATCTTTGGATAATCTAGAGAATCAGAAAGGTGTGATAGAAATACTAGATTTTGGGGATTTCTTTCTTGGCTTTATATTGCAGGAGAATTTTGGGAGCTTGCTGCATAAGATATGAGCTCATTATTGTTGTGCCCTCAGCACACATGCCTCGTTCAGAACGGGGACCCTCTTTTATGTCGCCTTGCCGGGTCTATCAGGGCCGCCTCATTTTGCGTGCCCCTCTTTTTTGACATTTTGCATGGTCGATATTACCCTAAAGTTTCATCTTAACATCGACCGTGGTTTTCCTTCTAGTTTTTGCTGCCATCTGGGGCATCGTGGGTTCCTTGGGCCTTTCAGGCTCTGGGGCGGCCCTGGGCCCTTCCGGGCCCGGGCCTCTGGGGTTCCCTTATCGGGCTTCCCCCTTTCGTTCACCGCCCCGGCGGCGTTCCCCGGGCGTCTTTCCGCCCTTCGGAGCCCGCACTGTTGGTTGTCATTCGGAGGTCTTCGGGGATTTCCCGGGCGACCCCTGCTCCTTTGGGCCCCGAGATCCGGAAGTCCTCATCTAGACTTCCATCCCGGGATCGCCGTCCGCGATGGTGACCCTGCGGCTGCCGCCCGCCCTTCGGCCCCCAGGGTCTTGCTCGCCGCCACCGTCACCGTGCAAATTGAAATCTTTCAGCGGCGAACTCTCCACCACACCCCGTCGTCCGAGCCCCGAGCGTTCTGTCGCCGCCGACTCAAAGTCATCTAATATTCTCGCGGCGGCCGTCGTTGCGCGGCTTCTCGCCTTCTGGATCTCGGAGTCTCTGCCGCCACCGCCGACTCAAATTTGAATCCCACCAACCTTTTGGTGTGGTCGTACGTGCAATAAATGCTCACATTTATGGCCAATTGGGTATATAATGTGTGGTCCGCGGAAGTCATTTTCATTGTTCGAGTTGTTCGAGTTGAAGCGAGTTAATGAGCCGATTATCTAGAGCCCATCGCCATCGAAAGCGTTACCACCGTCGTCATCAGCATCACTCCGTCGACCCCACTGGTGGATCCTACCAGCTTCCCATTTGGTGAATTGGAGGTAGGCCATCCTCGTTTGCCCTCTGATTATTTTGATCTATTTTTTGGATTTCATTAAAATGAACAATCAATTAAATTGCATAAAATTGAACATCACCCCGTCGCGCCCATAACCCGTATCTTCAAATTGTCCGGAACCCATCGCAATGGCCCTCCCTCTCGACCCGGAACTCACCCATTGCGTGGCTGTTCTTCACGCAGGGCGACCAGCCCTCTCAGGCCCGGTCCCCTCTTTCGCCGGTCCATTCAGCTTAGGATTGCAGCCACCGCCATCCACCTAGTCGGGCCCGGGTCATCAGGATTCCGTCCCCAGAATGCCTTTCACTTTCTGCCGCATTAAAACTGAGCTCGGCGGCGAACCTCCATTGGCTCCCCACCCTCCGGGTCCTGGTCCATCCTTCGCCGTCCGCCTTCGCCGCTTTTTCCCTTCATGGAATTAAGTTTTTTTTGATGCGCCCTCTATGCCTCTGGACCCCAGGCGTCCCCCCCGCCACTACCTTGTTCTTTCAGAGCCCCTGCTTTCACATCCCGTGACCTTCCAGGCCCGGCCATCTGGAGTTCCGTCCTCGAAACTCCGTGACGGTTCCACTGTCACTCACGATGAAACCCTGCCGGCTACTCGCCCTTCGGCCCCCAGGGATGCTTTCGTTGTCACCACGCGAACATAGCTAAAGTATTGCGTCATCCCCCTCGCCTCCCGGTGCCCGCCCCGGTCCGTATTTCACCGCTCCCGTTCATATCGACAAATGCTTGCAACGGCCTGCGCGACGTGCATAGTTCCGCCTCGCGGGTCCCCGTCCGCCTTTCGCTGCCATCGACCGTGAGTTGCCATGACCTCCCAGCGGCTGTCACCTTGCGTCCCCCGGGCCGGACCCTGGAGTTCTCTCACACTCGGTGTAAAACGACAAATCTCTCGGCGGTGAACCTCCGTCAGCTCCTCGCCCTCCGGGCTCTGGTCTCCTCCTCGCCGCCACCGTCCAAAGTGATCAAAGATTATGCGGCGGCCTTCGCCCCGCGGCCTCCCGGCCTCCGAGGCCCGGTGCTCCGAATGCCGTCTAGTCTAAACTGTTAAACCGAACCTTGTGTTGGCCGTCTTTTGCCTCCCGGGCTCCGGCCTTCGGACTTCTGCCGCTGGACTTCCTCAGCCAGACTTTCGTCCGATGTCCGCCACCGCCGGCTTCCTTCCCTTGACTGCCTTCCGGCCTGAAACCTCCGGAGCTCCCCAAATCGATCCAAATCAATTCAAATTGAGAATCTAACGTTGACCCACATCCTAAATCATGCCATTCTCCATCATGTGCCTCTTAGAACATCCAAATCTGACCAACGGGGGTCTTTGGGAACTTTCGGTCGTGTTTTCCCTTCCTGGCAGCATTCCTGCCAGGGAAGTCCAGCCCTCTGGGCCCGGATTGCTTAGTTGCCCTAAAATGAAATCGATATCATTTGAGGATTAAATTTATGATGTATTTGAATGGTTATTTAGATGATATGCTCACAATGCAGACTGACATTAACGTTATTGGTGTTTTCTTGTGTTGACTTCGCCCCTTGCCTGCAGGATATATGGAATCGGCCGCAGGAACTTCAGGGGCCTCCGCCGAAAAAGACAAGGGCAAGAAATCCGGAAGGGCCGCTCATGGAAAGGGTGATAAGGACCAAATGAAGTTCTAATTTCAGGGTGAGCCACTCCAGTTGAAGGTCTCGACTGACTGGAAAGAGATCTCGGACACCAATATAGGCCAGGTGGACATAGATGAGTTCACCCAGAGGGTTAAGGTTGACCCTAAAATAAAGAATGCCCGGTTAATATGCCAAAGCAGGATTGCCAAAGCTGTTGGCTTCCCTCCCTCTCTGATAGCACCAGAACTGGTAATGGCTTACCGAGAAGCCTACCAAACCGATACCAGAACAATCGTGGACAAGGAGGGGAATATCCTTCCCAACATGTCTCCGGCAGGAATCACAAAAATGTTCGACATTCCCACGTTCCCGCACATGCAGATCCCCACTTTGGACCAGTGTCAGGCGGCATGGGATGCCAATCCATTGGGCTACAAAAAGTCAATTAACATTTACTGGTTAAAGGAGAGACGGGGCAGCACTGCAAAGGTTCCCCAGGAGTTGTTCCACAGCGACTTCCATGAGGACTATCACGACTTGGTGACCATGCTAAGCAGGGTCATGGGTCTCCCGGCAGCCGCCTACTTCCAAGAGTGGATGGCTTACTACATTGAGAAAATCATACAAGGAAATGAGGATGTGAAAACTAAAATCTCATTCGATTGGGGGAGTATCATCAGCAACTGCTTGCACGAGGATTTCATAAATGTCAAGAAAAGCAACAAGTTCTACATGACCTCATACCTGGTGTACTCCTTGGTAGGTCAGAAACAATATAGTAGGCTATTTATGGCGTCGGATGGGGATCACAAATGAGGGCTTAAGCCTTTTGACCAGTACCCTCAACTACAGTACCGCTACTTCAAAAAAGAGTACTGCTGGGTCAATGATGCCTTCATAGGCCACATTGTCAGATTGATAGCTAGGGACTTTGAGAGAAGGGTATCCCATAGCGCCAAGGCACTCTTGAAGGAGTATGCCTTCTTGTATATTCAATTCCCTAAGTTCACTTACATCCGTGCCCAGGGATTCACGGAACAGCCAAACAAATTGTCGAGATACCCGAACAATAGGATCATTCTCCTAGAGCTTTCCCGGCAGCTCCAACATATTCAAATGATCTTTGGCAATAAGCACGTGGCAGGGATCCCTTATCCCATGACCTTCGGCCAGGGCCTATATCGACTGCAAACATCCCAGTGTGCCGCCAACTCAGAGAAAGAACTCAAAGAATATAACTTTGAATGGTACACGGCTCGCCCACGGATGGACCCCCACAGCCATGTCAGGAAGGCACTAGGACCGGCATATGCCCACCAGTACCATGTTGAAGATTTCTAGGTGGATTGTAAAGATGATAGGGAGGTCCGTAAGAGACACTACATGCGAATGACAATACAGTTTTTGAGGAGGGTGCAGCTGTTTCCGGTGCCAGACCAACTTGAAGAGGATGAGTCCACCCTTGTGCACCCAAGGTACCCTACAGTTGCCGACCTGGCAATCCCCTCCATCGACTGGGACGAGCAAGAGGTCGAGGGCCTGGATATTATCATGAAGCCAATTATAGCTTGCACTAAGGAGTGGGTTGATGGGCAGGTGGCACAACTGGAGCAATAGGGGTGACTTTAACTTATGAAGTGCTCAAAAGCGAGCCAAGCGCCATGAAGGACGTGGCCGCCTCTCCATCAGCTGGCGAGACTTCCAAGTCTCCCCCCATCACCAGGTCCCAGAAGAGAAAAGAAGCAGAAACGACACAGTCTGCGGACCCGAAAGAACAAGCAACAAAGGATACAGGAGGCTCATCTCCCAAGAAGCTTAAAAGGAAAGTGGTCACAACAGAGGCACAGCCTCCATTGCTCCTTCCTCCCCCGACTGGTGTGCTACCCACCTCTCAGGCTGCAGCCACCTCATCTCCACAGGCGGTGGACATTTCTGTCCACCTTGCCTCTTCGCCCCCGACCGGGTCCATAATCAATATCAACTCTTCCTCGAGCATGACCACTTCCCCTTCCTCTATTGCTGCCATGTCACCCATCACCTCCCTACCTCTGGCAACAATACCATCACCTGTTCCCCTTTCTAGCGTGCCTGAGGCTATTACACGGCACCTGTAAAGTCTTCCTCCTGAGCTCTTGCAGATTTTAATGGACCCTACCCTCCAGGCTACCCTCGCCCAAGCCCTCGCAACAGCTCAGCCTTCGCAACTGCCAACAGGTCCGCCGGCCATGGAGGCCACAATGCAGATTTCCAAAGAGCTGGAACAGGAGGCTTCAAAGCCTATTGAGGAGGAGGCCGATGATTATTATGAGCAACCTGAATATGAGCATAGAACCATCGACAAGGTTGCCTACGAGGAAGAAGAGACAGGCTCTTTTGAGGGTAGGGATGGAGAGGATGGCTCGGGTGCCAAGGAAATTATTCAGGTTTTTGATGATGACGTTGAAGAAGAGTTGGCTCAGCAGCCAAAGGATGTTGGAGAAGAGGCAGAACAGTCGCCACATGGTGAAGAGGGACATCCGCAAGAAGAGCAACCTGAAAAGGATATCACTGAGGCTGAGACCCGCATTGTGAAGAGCCCCGAACCCGAGGCTGCTGAGGAGAAGAAAGAAGAAGGGGCAGCAAAAGAATAAGATCCCACTCAGATATTATCCACCAAGGCACCCGTTAAACACCTCGTGTATTATCAAGACTCTGATGAGGAGGAGGATGCTACCAAGGAAAAGGAAGAGCTTGAAAAGGAAAGGAAGGCAGAAGTCTTGCCTCTGATTGAGATGGGTGAAGGCAGCCATGATACACCCAAGGACAAATCTGTTATGCCCGATTGGTTGGAGAAGCAGCTTGAAAAGACTACTCCTATTCTAAGCGACCTGAGGTCGAGATTGGAAGCCATCTTGGCTTGATCTCTAGCCACAACAAAGAAGGAGAAGAAGCTTAAGGTCCGTTCTAGGATAACCAGGGACGCTTCTGGCTCCCGGGCAGCGTAGGTAGCAACGCCAACTGTTGGCCAGGCTGGAGTTAGCTACAACATCTCCACTATTGACCTGGGGACAACAACCAGGGAACAGAAGGTCAGACATCTCGAGGAGTCAGTGGCCACGGTGGTGCATCTGATTAAACAGGACAAGGTCACCAAAGATGAGCTAAAGGCACAGGTTGTTGCCCTGACCGACTATATCCAGCAGTGGTCTTCAATAGACGACCTCCCCACTACCTCTACAGCCGCACCACAGCTGCTCTCCAAAGAACAAATAGATAAACTAGAGAGGAGGAAAAACTTGGAGAAGACCACGGAGGACTGGTTCCAGCAGGTTGCGAGCGTCAGAAACGTAGGGATCGGCTTGGCTGTGCAAATAGCTAATAAGTTCTTGGACCTGGTTCAATCCTTGGAAAGCATGAAGAAACTCTGCACCAACTTCCCTGTGATCTACGACTCCACCTTCCTGAAGGTTGAAGCCATCCTTCAAATGCCAGAAAGCACATGGGAAGAGAAGTTAGAATTGAAGAAGGAAGATCACTGGTTGGTGGACGTGTGGCGCAGAGACCTCATCAACCGAAAAGATAGGATGGAGCAGATCCAGAGCAGGGTGGATCCAGATATTGCATGGATCAAAGAAATCCGAGCAGAATGCACCGAGTACCTTAAGCTGATAACGGGCCATGATATGCCCATGGTGCAATTGGATGCAGAAAAGGTCAGGTCATACTTTGAGGAAAAGATGAAGGACGGGACAGCCGAAGAAATCACAACGGACTTCCTGAGTTTTGCTGCCCGTGCCTTCGATAGATCAGAGCTATTCAGAGATCAGGGCTCAAAGTATGATGAGGACTGGAAGCGGCTGGAAGAGAACGCCAAAGAATGGAGCTACCAGGCTTTGACATGCGAAGTCCTCGAGATCGACAAGCTCCAGGCCGTAATCCTCAAGCATATTGAACACGCAGCCTCCGAGGAGCAACAAGACAGCCCAACCAAGGAAAAGGACCTCCCAGAAGTGTAGCTACAGCCAAAGAAATAGCAATTAGCTACAGGACGAAAAGGCAAATAGTGTCATCCACTAGATGACAGAATAGGGAAAAGACAAAAGATGTTTTAAAATTGTAAATCTATTTGGGGGTAGGTGAAACCCTATTTTGTAATGAATCGTGGCCACACAATGGAAATGAATCTTTTCCATTCATTTGGTTTTTTGGAAACTATAAATAGAGCACTCCCCTCATTTGCAAAAGGAGAGTTGAGTTGTTGTAAAGGCATGCTGCTGAAATTTATGAGAAATAGCATTGACTTGGTGCATTTCCTTGTTTTCTCTCATGTCAATTGATTCACTTCTCCAATATTAGATGTTTAGTTTAGATCTCTTTGCTATTTAGTTAGCTGTTCATGTTATTTGGATAATTTTAGGAATGCTATTGGCTGATTGTGAAAATTCCTATTTTGTTGATGATCCCTTAGTCCATACTTTTTGCTATTTGCTGAAGGTAGACAGTTGTGCAAAGTTAGCCTGGACTTGATTAAAGCTGCCCAAACACTTACCTTTAGTTCATGCATGTATGTGGTGGATGAAGGATAAAAATCTGCAGCCCTTAGAAGATAGCACAATTTCCATGATACTGTGAAATCCCTAGTTAAGTGGGATATTGTTTTAAGGAATTGTCCATTGCAGGAACTCCATTATCACTGTTCACAGTGAGCTTTAGGCTTAGGAACTTTTCTTCCCCTTCGCTCTTTTTCACTTTCTTTAGAAACTAAACAATACCAAGGTTCATTGCACATTATAAAGCCAAATCTAACAACTAGATGGAGTTTGAGATTGCTATTTGAACCTATAGCCAACACGTAACTGCTTTCATGCTAAAACTCCCTTTTTGAAGATCCAACTTCATGCTTTGTGCCCATACTTTGTATTTCTATAAGACCGCCTTGTGATTCCAGCAAATCACATCAAACTACTGAGGTATCTAAGCACCGTCATGACCTGACATCTGAGAGACCTTGGGATAGTGTTCTGCAACTCGATTGTGGGAAATTGTCTTTCAAGAGAGGTAGTGCACCTATGCACTGCCTGTGTTGAGAAGTGCATAAAAACACCATCAACAATTATTATGTACACAGTGTCTGAGAATGTCAAATTTTCCTTTTGTTTCATCCCAGTTGGACATTCGAGGCAAATCTGCAAGGGTTTGAAGATTGAAGATTGTTGCCAAATCTAGGAGGTAGCCACATTTTTTTATCATTTTCAGCCAAAAGGAACATCACCATCACATCCAAAAGGGTTGTACGACCCTACCTACACAGGTAGGGTTTTTTATTAGTTTTTTTTTTTTGGTAATTCCATTTTTTAAAATAAAATTTCAAAAAAAAATGTAGTATCTATTTATAAATCAAAATGTTTAAATAAAAGAAATGTAATTATTGCAAACTTGTGGTACATAGGTACTATCAGCCTATGGCCTGCAAACTTCCCACCAACTATGACAGGGACATCTCTCACCTGCACGACCATTGGTTGTCACAAGGGGCAACATCCATCTTACCCCACATGCCCCATTTTTTATTAAAGTTTTTTAAAAATAAAAAAAATTCTATTTTTTCTTTATTACTTTAATAAAAAAAAATTTCAAAAACATATCAATAATTTTCTTTATTATTTTTAATAATAAAGTTTTGAAATTAAACTTTTAAATAAACATTTTTTAAACAAATTGCATTTCAATAAGCAAACCTAGTTAAACTTTTTTTCTACCAATCAAACCTTGTATTGCATCATTGACTCCTCTAACCAAAAGTGAAATGGGGCCAGTTGCTCCTATCAACACATCATCCCTTTAATTAAATAAACTAAACTTTATTTAATCCAATCTCCAAATGCATATTTCATCCTTTTTGATGTAAATAAATCAAATATTTAAGTCATAAAATTCAAACTCATCCTAATCATCATTAGGCTAATCTAAATCCAATTATCCTAACCTAATCACCCATCAAATCCTCTAGATATCTCCACTTGCACAAATAAATCAATTTATTGATTTATTAAAACCCTTATTTTCCATCAACTTGGCATAAAACAGAATATTCCTTCAAATTTGAAAATGAGGACAAGTTGACTTGTCCCCTCCAACATTGTATTTAGTTCTCATTTTCTTGTCCCCCTCTCAAAATTTATTACACAAATTCAAATTTGAAACTCCCTCTCTTGGGCACATTTCCCAAATCTTGCACAACCTTCAGCCTATCACAACTTGACAAGTGGCCTCCTTTCTTTGGTCAACATTTAGTCCCACATTCACCCATTTGGCCAATCTCTCATCAAAAGAATCTATAAATAAGGACCTCATTCTTCATCAAAGGCATCGAGAATCTTATGCAAAGTTACTCTCTTGGTTTGAGAACTAATTTTTCTCTTCATTATCATTGCACTTCATCACTTGAGTTTTAGGAAGGATTGGGAAAGGGTCATTTGCACATTTGACACCAATCCACTATGAAATAGGTATGCATTATGGATTTTTTATGATTTCAGTTGAGTTTGTCTTGTTATCATGTTAGAGAGCATTTTGTATTATTTCATAGGGGAATTTTGATAGATTTTGTAAAATATTAACCCATGCTTGAGGTTTAGTATTTGCAGATTTTAAAGGATGCTTACATGTGGCGCTAGGAGGAGGGCATAATCAATGCATTTCATTCTTATTTTCCTTATATGATTCACAAATTTTCTTTTCATATGGAGTTCAGAGAATTTATACTCTTGGCATTTTTATTTCTTCAAGGTTTCTAATATATCTGTTTGTCTATATTTTCTTCAATACGAGGATAAAAGGGTAGATGCACATTTCCCTGCTTTTGCTTAAAAGTTGATTGTCATTTCTTTAAAGCAAGATAGAGCATGTGTGGATTCCTTGTTGTCTAGGTATTCATGACCAATATCTTTCATAATACCTTAAAAAATTTCAAAGTTCTGTCATTATATGAAGCTGACTCTGTATTTAAAAGAAATATAAAAAAGAAGGAATCTCATGAGGAAATGTCATCCATATAAAGAATTTAAAACACACCCTTCAACATTTAATATCACTATTTAAAGCATCATCCACTATTTCCTTAAATTCATTTTGAAACTATATATACATATATACTGGCGTTGGTATAGTTACGACCATTTTTTCTTTTTATTTCTGTTTGTTTTTCCTCACATTGATCTATATTTTCTATTTTAGAGCATCCGTCCAAAAGAAACTTCTATTTTTTTCAAAGGCGTATAGATGGAAATTTGTGAGAACAAACAATAGCTAGGAAATCTTTAAATGCTCAATGCATTTAGTCATTTTTTGAAAATCTACTATAGTACCTTTCAAGCTCAGCAAGAATAGAGTATCTTTCTTTTTCTTAAGCTATTGATGCTTGGTCATGTCATGTTTATTCTTGATGTGACTGGTTTGCGTAGCAAGGAATCGGCCTGAGTATTTGATGATGAACACTTTAAAATTTTAACGTTTGTTTTCAATATGACAGGGAGAGACTGACAATGAATTCAAAGCATCACACCTAATATTGATATTTTTTTTTCACAACTTGATTACGAAATCTGTCACAACCTGTAGATTATGCCTACTACTATAAACAGGTCATTGGGAGTTGATGCACATGGATGTTGATTTAAGATCCAAGAGGTTTTGAATGTGGTCTCCTATTTTAAAAGAGGGTCGCTAAAGTTGGAAGAGACACACTGTCTATGAATGTGTAGCAAGTTTATAGCTACTTCGCTAAAAGCATTTCAGTCTACCACGTGCATCCTGTCTCACACTTTGCTACATTAACTATTTCCTCTTTGTTAGCAGTTTTAAGCAAAGCATAGAGTTGTTTTATTGTTGGAAAGGCATTCACTGTTGGACAATGTTTAGTGACTAATCTAAGATTTAGAGAGAATTAAATCCTTCAGTGCATAGATGATAAAAAGAAATCTTTCTTGCTATTGATTTGCTTTTCACCAATGCCATGCTAGAGCTCTAACTATATTTATAAATGCTTTGTGTCCAAGTGGCTGCGTATCACTTTTCCTATGTATTCTTTGTACAACTAATGGCTTGTGATTTGAAATCTTTCTATAGCTTTACTCCTGCGAGGTGTTCGAACAGAGGAAGGCTTCATTAGTGCATTCAATATCTTCTTATATTGAGTCATTATACTTACAATTTATTGATCTTCTAATAAATGTCATAAATTTATATTATCACATTTATTATTAGTAAATATTTGATCCTACGATGATGTTATTGAAATATTTATTCGTTGTGTTTTGACTTATTGACTCAATGCATCTAGTGACGTAGAGTAAGTAGAGAAAACTTTGGTGGAGGAAAAAGTGAATCTAACAAGTATGGTGATTTCTTCATGAAATCGATATATGGCCCACTTATAAATGCTTTTTTCATTATGTTTGTCCAAATCATTTGTTCTTTCAAATAGAAATCATGTTTTTGTTTGATCAAAATGAATTTAAGGTTTTAAATCTCACCTGATTGTCTTTCTGTTTAATAGGATAATGAAAGGAAAAAGAAGGTACAAGGAAAAGGTACAAAGACTAATGAAGGAGGTACAAATGAAGGGTAATGAAGGACAACAAAGGTGAAGGTTGAAATCAAACATTGGAGTTGGACCAAAAACGAAGACAAAATCATAATTAAAGATTCAAGCATTGAAATTGAAACCTAAAAAAGCATTCTTAAATGCTTTGATCTTCCATCACCTAGTTTAATTTTCTGTTTCATGATAACTCACCTTTGGTTTTTAAAATGAACATTTCAAAATGATTGGAGGGTTTGTCATATGCCTTAATTTTCTGTTTTAGGCTAACTCATATTTTGTTTGGTGCTTTAAAACGAGTTCATCATTTCTTTGAGGCTTAAAATGAACATGTGTTTTTTGTGTTTTGTAATCTCTTATTCAAAGTAATCTCATCTAAAAAGGCGTATGCACTTCTCTCAAAAAGAATCCATTAAGCAAAGGTTAAAGACAATTGGACCCCACACATGTGTCTCCAATGATTTCACGCAAAGTCAAGATCAACAAACTAAAGGTGAAAGCCCTTAGTTTGATAGCCCGCCAAGAACATCTCTCTATGTTATATGAAGCCAGACAAAGACTGCATTTTAACTTTTACAAGAAGGCTTCAAGGAACAATCCTAGTTTGTATTCATTTTATTTCCACCAAAAACCAAATCTTTTCAGAGAGTTTGAACATCTTGTTTAGAGAAAAGCTTGTTCTTCAATACCTAGGTGTAGGAAAATAAAGTGTCTTTTTTAGGTATGTGTAGATGCATCCTTTTTCATATGCTTAGTCAAAGTTATAAAAATCATCTTGTTTAACTTAGTATATGTAGATGAATCTTCTTCATATGCTTAGTGAAGCTATCATCTTGTTTGGATAGGTGTGGATAGATGTATCCTTCTTCCTGCACATATTCAAATTATCATCCTTTGATCAAATCTATCCCTTAGATAATCATCCAAACATCCTAGGGTCTATTTGTTCAATAATCCTAGAATTTTCCACTTTGAGGCATCAAATAAAGATCAATTCAAAGAACTAAGAGATTCATCTCCCATTCTTAAAAAAATGTTCCTTTTTTATGGTTCAAACTAGATCTCAATACAAGAAGAGCATGGAAGCCACCAAAGAAATACCTACTTCAAGTGATTTAAGTCAAAAAACTCCTGAAATGAATCCCGTTGGGCCTGGAAATCTCACAATTAACCTTCCAACATCATTGCAAAACCCACAAGAAGAAGCCCAAGGAGAGGACCTACCCTTTGGGATGTCTCACGATGAAATAACTGAAATGCTTCAAAATCTAGAGAACCATAAGATTGTCAATATCATGATGAGGCTTAACCCTTCATTATACATGCTTGAACTAGCAAAGCAAGGGGCAAAATTTCCTTCAAATTTTGACATGAGCACCATAGTGGAGACATCTTTTCCTCCAATCACATCCACCATTCCATCCACAAAATGTCACTTAAAACATCACTCAAAACATTCCAAAAATCATGACATCTCTTGCTCCAACCCAACCTAACGTTAATAAGGGAAATGCATTTCTCAATGCTATTCAAACACACCCCCTTGTTAATAATCAAAACTTGGATGCAAATACCACCTTGGAACAAACCATACTCGAAAACCCATTACATACGAATGTTCCTCTCACTTTCCATCATTATCCATCATCAACATTTTTTCGCACAACACCTCAAACTTCTCTCCTCACAAATTCGCAAGAGGAAGGAGACATGTTCGAACCAGGGGGCATCTTTGACACCACAACATTTTTGCAAGAACTCACACCCCCCACCTTTCCACCTCTTCCACCATTTCCATTATCATCCACACCATTTCTTGGCTTAGGGATTCCCCCTACCAACTATCAACCAAACCAACATCCCAAGCATCAATCAAAGCATTATGTGAAATGCTCAAAAATTTCCATCGACATCACAACAACAAATGACAAATGCACAAGCAATTGCAACATCATCAAACACCCCCTTAACATTGCAAAACATGGTCTCTCAAGGACCAATCCCATCAACAATGCCACTTATCACTCAAACCACCACATCAACAATACCATCCACCAATCAAATAATCAACACGACATCACCATTCACCACTACCACAAATGCCATTCTGAATCCACCACCACCAACTTCCACCACATCAAGTCAATACAATGCAACAATGCAAGTTGCTTTCCAAAGAGGATACTAACAAGTGCAAAAAGTAAAAGTTGTATATGTAGCTACTCAACAAGCCACACAAGATGTGCAAGCAGCCCAAGTAGCCCAAGCTGCACAATCCCAAGCTCTATTGCAATAACAACAACAACAAGTTGCTCAAGCATTGCAAGAACAAAAGGCCACTCAAGCAAAACTTCTATTGCAACAACAAGCAGTGCAAGCACAAGTTGCACAATTGCAAGCTCAAGCGCAAGCTCAATATCAGGCACAACAAGCACAGGCACAACTTCTTGCACAAAGTCAAGCAACTCAATTGCAAGCATATCAACAAGCAATAAAGTAATATCAAGAGTAGCAAGAAGTAGCAGAGTTGGCAGCCCAATGACAAGTGTTATTGGAACAAAAACAAGCACAACAATAAGCGTTGTTGGAACAACAACAAGCACAAATCCTAGTGCAACAACAACAAGATCAACAAACATTGTTCATACAAAAGTAGGTGGAAGCCTACCTCACTCGAAAAAACATACAAATACCATCAAACAACACACCGACCAACCCACCCATCCAACCCATGATTGAAACACCCAAAAATACCTTCATCCCACCCCCTGATCCATAAAATGATGTGACGACACAAATCAGGTTGCTTTCACAACAAGTGCTCGATCTGCAATCCAGGTGAACAATGCAAACACCAAGAAAATTATGTTTGTATCCATTTGATAGGAGCAAAGAGATGAAACCATTCCCTAAGGGATTTGAAATCCCCAAATTTGACAAATATCGAGGGATGGGAAACCCTAAAGATCACATCAGGGAATCCAGGTTCATTGCATGGAGGTCACATATGACGATACTTATCTAATGTGACTATTCCCTAGGAGCTTGGCAGGCCCCACTATAGAATGGTTCTCTCACTTACTTTCAAGCATTAGAACATTCCAAGAAATTAGGGATGCATTCATTAAAAATTATGCATGCAACATTGCAATGGATGTTAGTCTCAAAGAAATCTCAGCTCTAAAACAAGGAAAGGGTGAATCTTTCACTTCATTCCTTCAATGATGGCAATCCAAGGCCAATTAGAGCAAGTGGAACATGCTAGAAGAACACACAAGTTTACACCATCATAGCCAACCTTGAAGGCCACTTGGAATTTCATCTCAAGGTTCAAGGCATCACCACATATGATCAATTGATCCCCAAGGCACTCAGCATCGAAAGAGCCCTCATGACTCAACCCACAGAATCAACATCATACCATGAACAACAAAATAATCACCCACCATCCAACTACAATGATAAACCTCGTACATGGGAAAGAAGAAAAAACATTACTAATGATGGTGTCATCGATGTCAAGGTGGTCATTAGTGGTCCTCGCAAAAATGCACCCACACTGCAAATCCAATCACAACACCAAAACACTCATCACATAACATACCAACCAAACAAAAATACAACCATGAATAATCTCAATGACTAAAGAGGACCACCCCAATGCAAAATTTATCCCAAATGAAAATACACTATTTTGGGGGAACCACTTGAGGAAATCATGAAAAAGTTGATAGACAAAAAACTCATCCAGCCTCCTACATTTGAGAATTACCAAGAACCCGATGTCAAACCTCCTTGGTATAACAAGAATCAACTTTGTGAATTTAATAAAATCAAAGGCCACACCACAAGCAGTTGTATGAGACTCAAAAACATCATCCAAGATCTCATTGATAAGAAAATCATAAACGTGGAACAACCTATGGGAAATCAGGATCTTAAGATATAAATGAATCCGATGTCGAATCATGGCAACAAAGGGAATAAAAATGACAAAGGGAAGGGTAGTGTAAATCATATTTATGTATCAGTCAATGCCTCCCTAAATGAAGACTGCATGGTCATCACCATCAAGGGCGCCCATGCCAAAGATTGTAGATTCACCACAAGACGCGACAAAGTCACCATCACAAGATCATCCCAACCAAATAGAGTCCCTTCATCTAGATCTATTCCACATGGTTACAATGTTGTAGAGCAACTTAAGAGAATGCTAGCACACATCTCCATCATGGAGTTGTTAAAAATATCATTAACTCATAAAAATATCCTTGAGGAAGCATTAACCTCATCAACTGTCCCCACAAATCTCGATAAGAAGCAATTCCAAGCTATGGTTAGAAATATCATAATGCCTAATCTTATTACATTCTCTTCAACCAATATTTCCCTACCCAACCATCTCACAACCGTTCACTTCACTTGGAAGCCATCGTAAATAAGAAAAAAATCAAAAGGGTCCTGTGGATGGAGGTGTGGGTTTGAATATATGTTCTCTTGGCCTCATCAAATAGTTGAAAATATCAGAAGATTCCATTCACAAAGGGAAAGGAATCACAATAAGAGCATATGACAATCAAGAAAGAGTGTCTCAAGGTAGGATTAAACTCCCTATCCAAGTAGGGCCAACTCTCATGGAAACCACTTGTCAGGTCTTGGACCTTGATTTTCCATATAACATCCTCCTAGGATGTCCATGGATTCATGCAATGAAGGCAATAGCATCAACTTTCCACCAATGTGTGAAATTTACACATAACGGACAAGAAGTTACCATCCATGGAGATCCTAAACCTTTTTCATATTGCAAAAATCTTGAAGCAAAATATTACAAAATCCCCCAAGTACCAAAAAATGATGAGGGCCCATCCACACAATACATCGACCCCTCCACCCTGGCATCCACTTATGTGACAAAGACATCCACCATCCTACCATCCCCACCATCTCTGACATCAAGCTTATCATCCAGGATGATGGTTGTGGAAGCTACAAGCTCCCTAACAATGCTTTTGTGGTAGGAGAGTTACCACAATCTGCTAGATCACGGGGATGTCTGCAAAGACATGAAGCTTCCACATCCCAAATGCCCCTTGAAAACTATCCCACCTTCACAAGATGGGGAGATCTTGGATGAGAAGTTATTGAGGAAGATCCATCACATATGCTTTATCAGGATGAAAGACTAGCACCTGAATTACCAATGGATGACAAAAGCAAGGGTTTGTAAATGATGCTTGCAATGGGCTATGACAGAAACAAAAGACTTCAAAAAATTGACAATGGGCTCATAATACCTATCATTCTAGAGATGCGACCAATAACAAATTTTGTCCTTGGATGTACCCCTTCTAGTATAACCATACGTGGCTGAAGTCCTCCGGTTAGAGTGGTTAATAAACCTCGTTAGCCAACAATAGTAAAACTACAATTACTAGTATCTACAGGCCATGTCTTAGACAACTATACCTTTGATATAACCGATGTCTATAGCAGTAGTGATGATGAAGATACCATGACCGATCTACCTAGGTTATTTAAGGACACCACCCTATGTATGATTAGCACCCTATCTTTTGAACCAAACCACCAAGACCATGAAATATGCTTAATATATCCCCAACTCATTGACTATGACCAATGAGGACCACTAGTTCTTGATACATTCAAAAATGATGAGGCACTCTCAGAATTCAAGGGATTGAGGGATAACATTCCAGATGGAGATCATAAAGCAGGGTTTATAATGGAGTTGGACACACATGCCTATTATGGGGAAACGATTGAATCCTTCTTTCGCAAAAGTGAGAAACTAAGAATCATATCCAAGTCCTTGAGTAAAAACCAGACTATGGCACTCTCTGACAAGAAAAGAGTAAAAAGAAAGGACACATCCAACGATGAAAACCTATCTAAGGCACCTAAGGATGGGGGATTCAATCTTCCTTTAACAGCTATTCATTAGGAAAAGTTAGCAGTCTTGGCATAAAAATGCAATCCTGTCAACCTAGGAATAGAGGAGACCCCGCATATCACATTCTATGCGGAATCACTATTATCAGAAGAGCAAGAACTCCTAGCAGCATTCCTAAAAGAAAGACAAATAAACTTCGCATGGAGTTATGCTAATATTTCAGGTCTTGACCCATAAACCATAGTCCACCACTTGGTAGTATATCCAATGTCAAAGCCTATTAGACAAAAGCTTTGGAAAATGCACCCTTAGATCACCCTATTGGTCAAAATGGAGCTCAAAACATTGTTAGATGCAGGATTCATCCGACCCATAGATTATCCAGAATGGGTATCAAACTTGGTACCTATTTCAAAACCTAATGGAGCCATTCGAATATGCACAAACTTCAGAGATTTGAACAAGGCATGCCCAAAAGATGACTTCCCACTTCGTAATATTGACATGATAGTGGACATGATAGTGGGACATGAGCTGGTATCATTAATGGATGGATTTTTAGGATACAATCAGATCATAATAACAAAAGAGGATCAACATAAAACAACATTCACTTGTCCATGGGGGACTTATTACTAGAACATGATTCCATTCAGCCTAAAGAATGCAGGACCAGTGTATCAAAGGGCTATGACATTGATCTTCCATTATATGATCCATAAAACAGTTGAGGACTATGTTGATGACATCCTAGCTAAGTCTAGAAAAAGACAAGATCACATAGTCACCCTGAGTGCCATCTTTGACATATTGGAAGAATACAAAGTAAGACTAAAGCCAAAGAATTGCGTCTTTGGCATACAATTAGGTAAACTACTAGGATATATAGTATCGATGAGGGTTATTCAAGTGGATCCAATAAAAGTGAAAGCAATCCTTGAAATGGAAGCACCAAAGACACTAACACAATTGAGAGGCCTCCAAGGTAGACTCTAGTTCATTCAAAGGTTCATAGCATAGTTATCAGACAAACAAAATCCATATTCTCACCTACTCCACAAGGGAGTAGCATACAAATGGGATGAGAAATGTGAAGAGGCATTTAACAAAATCAAGGAATACCTATTGACACCACTAGTTTTAATGCCACCTATCCCAAAGAAACCATTGATCTTCTATGTATTAGGAACATCAACAGCCCTTGGAGCTCTCCTAGCTCAGCATGATGAAAATGGAATGGAAAGGGATATTTACTATATTAGCAAGACAGTGGTTAGGCATGAGTTAAACTATTCATTTATCAAGAAAGCATGTCTTGCAGTAGTGTTTGCATCTCAAAAATTCAGGCATTACATGTTGACACACAAGATAAAGCTCATCACCAAAATTGATCCCCTCAAGTATCTACTATCAAAGGCAATGCTCATCAAAATTATGGAAAAATGGGTAAGTATACTATTAAATTATGACATTGAGTATGTGGAGAGAAAGGCAATCAAGGGTCAAGTGATTGTGGATCAACTGGCATAAGCACCTATTTATTCAGAAAATCCTCTTGTCTCAAAGTTTCCAGATGAATCCATTTTTAACCTCAACGTTGATGATTACTGGAAACTATACTTTGACGACTCATACACGTAGCACGGATCAAGAGCGGGTATCTTCTTCATAACCCCACAAGGGGATTGCATACCAAGGTCATACAAGCTGGAATTTCTTTGTACCAACATCATTGTAGAATATGAGGCTTTGACTATAGGTCTTAGGATAGTAGTGCAATGGAACATCGTCACTCTAAAAGTGTATGGAGACTCTCAGTTGATTATAAATCAATTCAATAATGAATATCAGGCTAAGGATGACAAGCTCACTCCATACAAGAAATTGGTGGAGACCCTTAAAGATTCCATCATTGAAATAACATTTGAGAAAATTCCTAGAACCAACAACAGAGCAGAAGATGCTATAGTGACAATAGCATCTCTATTGGATATCCCTCACAACACTTCAAAATATGAATTTCTGATTGAGCAGCTTCTTGTTCCAACACTCAAGGTACCAGAATCAAAATGGAACACCATTCAAAAATTAGGATGTCTATGACTTATGCAAAAAATTCAAAATCCAACATCGCTTCTCCACCCCATACTATCCCCAAGGCAATGGCCAAGCAGAAGCTACAAACAAAACTATCCTCAAAATTCTCAAGAAAATAATCAATGACGCAGGTCATGACTGGAATCTATAGCTTAATGTTGCCCTATGGGCCAATTGAACCAACATCTGCACTCCCACTGGCGCCACCCCATTCTCCCTGGTCTACGGATCAAAAGTGATACTCCCTATCAAGATTGAGCTCCCATCGCTCAGGATATCACTACAAAACCTCATCATAGATGAAGAATACAGAGTATCAAAACTAAATGAGTCAGAGCTACTGCACGAGAGATGAATAGATGCTTTAAATCATTTGCAAGTCTATCAGAATAGACTCAAAGGGATCTACAACAAGAAAATCAAAAGTAGGATTTTCCAAGTCAGAGAATTGGTCTTAAAAGAAAAATCAAAAGAATGTCCCAAACCCAAGTAGCAAAGGAAAGTTCAAACCTAATTGGTTAGGACCTTTCATCATCACAACAAGTTGTAAATCAGGGGCATATAAGTTATCAACACCCAAAGGGGAACCTCTGTAGGAGCCCATGAATAGCTCCCATCTCAAAAAAAATTATGCCTAAATCTTTCAAGGTATAGAATCAAAAAATCCAAAAAATTAGAAAAAACCCTGAACAAATGGTTACTTCGGTGAAAACTTGGCAAACAAGCATCTTAGTAACAACAAAAAAATTAAAAAAGTTAAAAAATCCAAAAAAATTAGAAAAATTATCAAAAATAGTAAAGAAAAAAATCGTCTTCTAGTGAGAACCACTTTGGTGGCACTTTGGGCAAGTACCTTGGTGGAAACCTGGCAAATAGGCACCTTGCATAAATAAGCACTTTCCATCCACCAGGATCTTTGTAGCTTATTCGACATCATCCATCCATTTTGCTTCCATGATTCATCGCATTCAGGTCTCCATCCATCACTCATCCACTCGCATCTGCTCCATAGCTTTGTCCTATTTTCGTATCGTGATCCCTCCTAGTACTACTCAGTCCATCCTTAAGGTCAGTCTATCCTGCCTTTATTAGAGTAGTCTATTGCATCATGTTGGGGGCACGTTCTCATTAGATGAGATTCATGTATGATCTTAAAGTCCTTAAAATCAAAAAATTAGAAAATCCAAAAACATCAAAACATCAAAAAATCCAAAAAAAATTAGAAAATCAAAAACCCAAAAATATTCAAAATATGTCAAAATCCAAAAACAGGTCAAAATGCCAGTCAAAAGATGAAAAACATAGTCGTCTAGTCGAACTACGTCATCTCTGAGCTTGAACGTAGGCAAGGTTGATCTTTGATCATCCCCCGAGACATTTAGGTCAGTCCTTTAGGAGTCCAACATAATAAAATGACATCTCATCATGTATATCATCATATGTAAATCAGTCAAGTCATCAATCTGAACTACGTGGTCTTTGCGTGTATAACGTAGGAAAAGCTAATCTATTGATCAGCCCCCGAGGCCCATAGGATAGGTCCTTAGGTTAGTCTCTTGGTCAAAATCTCAGAAAATCCCAAAAACATTCAAAAAAATCAAAAATCAAAACCTTTGAAAATCTCAAAAAATACCAAAAATAGCCTCAAAACATTGCAAAACTCCAAAAACATCCAAATATTTGAAAAAATCCATCCACCTCATCTCGCCTACACCCGCAATAACATCATCCATAATAAATTGGTCATCATCCTCAACCTTTGGTGAAACAATTAGAAACAAGTCTAACAGATTAAACGTGAAAACTCAAAAGCGTCAAGTTTCAAGTTTAAGTCAGTACATAAGCAAGTTGATCAATTCTTAAAGTGGATAGTCCATCATCTAATTAGTCCCATATCAATCATCTGATAACATCATGTCCTAGGATGAATCCTTCCTACAAGGGGCACTATTTATCAGAAGGAACACTTTGGATAAACGAAATGACGTGCCCCCATCCACTAACATGTCCTAGGATGCATCATTCCTACAATGGGCATTACCTTTTGGCAATAGTTTCAGTCCTTATCCTTAAAAACGCATTTCCTTATGGTTAGCGATATTGAAGAACATTAGCTTGTTTGTGTGCTTTATCTTTGTCTTTTGATTAATCTCATTGCGCTCAGTCCAAGGACCTCTTGATGATATCCAAACAAAGGATTTAGAGAGATAGGAATGGGGCAACGATCATTATCTTTTTGTTTGCTATGCTTGTTGGATGTTCTTGTAAAATAACTTGGAAAATATTTGCTTTGTTAGATATGTATAGAGGATGTTTTGGATAGCTTGTTGACTATTACATTGATTGGTTATACCTTTCTGTGTTTTGGTCTGAGGTGTTTAAAATTTCTAAGGTGCATCCTAGCAAGGTTTTTGTATGTCAGATGTGAACAAGAATACTCCTATCTATTTGTTGAGTCAAAGTCCATCACACTAAGCACAACGCCATCCTGGTCCTTTATACCTTGATGCATCGTGCTTATGCATGTTAGCAAACATAAAGTAAGTGACCCTTTTAAAATCCCAATCCTTGATAAGCAAATCATCCATTTCTCATCATCTTCATCATCATCATTTATCATCATCATCATCTATAATAAAGTCTTGTCAAATCATGGACTTGTGGGACCCTCTTGTCATCATCTCATTTCTTCCCCGCACTAATATAAAACCACCAATACATCCATCATGCATCCATCATGCATCCATTGTACATTCATATCATCATCATAATATAGATTTGTTATTCTAAGCATCTTAAAATCATCTCATTTGCATCATCATCCATAACCATCCATCTTGAATCTCTTTATCGCAAGATCGACCCTCAAATCGAATCTTTTCACTCGATCTCTCGAGGGGGCAATGTACCAGTGTACTTCTTTCTGCTGGGGCTTCTGAAAAATTAGAAAATTTTTAAATTTTGATCACGGAAAGTTTATTCTTTGAACCAACACAACAAGTACATTGCTTCAAAGAGGGGTAAAATGTAGACATGAAAAATTAACATTTTACATTCAATCAAGTTAATTCATCAACTAAACTAGGTTTCACATTAGGTCCATTAACCAATTAATCAGGTTCACCTTCATCCATTCATCAGGTAATATCATCTCCTAAGGTCATTCATTCAAAATTAAATAAACATTATCATCAAACTTTTAATCAAATAAATCAAACATCCATTTAATTAAATCCAAATGCATTTTCCATCCTTTTATGATTTAAATAAATCAAGTATTTAAATCAAATAAGTCAAAACATCATAATCATCATTAGGCTAATCTAATCCTTTTTAAATTAACCTAATCATCCACTTGCACAAATAAATCAATTTATTGATTTATTAAAATCCCTATTTTTTTTCAACATGGCATCTTGGAAGAATATCCTCCACCCATGCATTTTCAAAATTTTAAACTCTGACATGTTCCCCACTCAGAATTTAAAATTTTTAAATTCTTACATGTCCCCCCACTCAAACAATTTTAAATTCTTGGCACATTGACCAAAATGTGCTCACTCCTCAACCAATCAGAGGTTGAAAAGTGGCCTCATCTCATTGGCCAATCTCTCATCAAGAAAATCTATAAATAGAAGCTTAATCCTCCATAATTGGATCTACAACTGGAATGCAAGGTTACTCTCTTGATTTGAGAAATAATCTAGCTCATCATCCTATTTGCATTTGCATCATCTTGGCTTCTTAGCAAGGATTGGGAAAGGGTCACTTGCACATGTGACACCAATCCACTATGGAATAGGTAACATGTTATTACTTTCATAATGCTTTTGATTTTCTCTGTTCATGTTTTGTATTTGGAAGTATTCAGAATGTATTTAATAGGAGTTTTCTTAAAGGATTTGCAAGTACTAACCCTTGATTGAAGTTAAGTATTTTGCAGATTTTAGAAGGTACTCACAATTTCTCAAATCACAAATACACAAAAGTAACATATCAAAGAGGCGAATTTGAGGTTGATTGAATAGAATCTGCAATCAAGGACAGTTTGTCATCTAGCCATCAAAAATAGCTATGTTATCCGATCTTCTAGGGTACTAATAGGATTTGGGTACACTTTGCACTAGATCCATGATCCAGTTTGGTCCACCTACAGATGTGCACAGGATGTAGATCAGGGGAGACAGGTTCATCTAGGACAAACCCAAGGAGATTCCAAGCAGCTAGCTAAACCTGTCCAACTTTTTCTTTCTTTATGGTGTTTTTAATTTTTCCACTTTTGACTTTACCTTTTAAAAATTTATGAAAGTGGTGTGCCATGAAGGTCTGTGGTTTTGAAGGTCTTCATTTAAGCTCGGTGCCAGGGGCTTTACCCCTCAATCCCACTATGTATCAATGATTGGAAACACCTCAAGGTTACCACCCATGAACCCCATTAGGGGGTTAGGGGGTTATGCTTTTAATGACATTATAATTTATGGTAATTTTGTTGATTATATTATGCTATATGGTATTCTAAACTTTATTCTTGCTTTTAGGCTACAAATATATATATATATATATATATATATATATATATATGATTGTTTTCCATCCACACCTTTGACTTTACCTTTCAAAAATTTATGAAAATGGTTTGTGCCATGAATGTCTGTCGTTTTGAAGGTCTTCATTTAAGCTCAATGGCATTAGAGTGGTTTGAGGATTATACTTTTAATGACATTAGAGTTTATGGTAATTTTGTTGATTATATTATGCTATATTGTATTCTAAACTGTATTCCTACTTTTAGGCTGAAAATGTGTATATATATATATATATATGAAAGATTTTTACTTGTTTTTGTATAAATGAATCCAACTAGAAAAAGCTTGTTGGACCCGCAAACCTGAACCAGTAACCTAAAAATAAATAAATAAGAGAGTTAAATACTCCACCAGTCTTAAAAGCTATACTTCACCTCTAAGCCTTCCAATAAACACATCAGACATCTTATGTTACAAGCTCTCTTGTTAACAAGGAAATTAACAAAAAAATTAGAAGGACAAGCTAAATGGTTCCTTCCATTATCGGTTGCACATTTTTGTATGTGAATACTGAATTATGAATAAACATGAAAGAGAAAAAAATAAAAGAAATATTAAGTTTTATGGTTGAATATAATGTTCAATTCCTCAACATTTACAAGGAAAATCACAAATTCTCAAAACCAAATAAAATTCAGATCCCACCAAACAAAACTAGCTAAAATTTTAAAAAAGGTCCTCTAAAATTTAAAAATTCATTAGTTTTTTCTTCTATAATTATATAAATTTTATTTATTTAATTATGTTCTACCTTTCCCTCTTGTATTAAATTTTATTTTAATTATTTTAATTAAAATTCTGACATTTTCCCTTTCTTCTATAATTAAATAATTGATTTAATTGTTTAATTATTCACTTTCCCTCCTAGATTAAATAATTCTCTTTTATAATTATTTAATTTACTCCACCCCTTTACATCATTCTTATCGGTTCTCTCTATCTGTGTCATTCATATCCCTTCACCTCTCAATTAATGTCCACCCTTGATAAGGTTTTATTACTTTTTAATCTCCACCATCCATCCCTAACTAAACCCTATTTTTTCCCTAACCCTATTTCATTGGTTCTCAAACAATCTTATCCATTGATCTTCATCATTTGATCTTGCCCCTTCATTCAGATTTGGTTTTCTATAAAAGAGACCTATAGCTTTCATTTCAACCCTAGCTTGCTAGAGACAACCATAACTACTATCTTTGATATAAAATAAAATGGAGGAACAATGACCTAGATTCAATCATGGCATAGAGACTGTTGGTAATACTATTTTATCATTTTATATTTCTATGTTCATTTTTGCTTCATTGTTGAGCTTTTTTTATTACAATTGTACTATAAATTGGAATAGCTTATTAAATTCATAATACAAAACATAGATTACTCTTTTATTTTAGCTCAGAAAAATCTTTCAAATACTTATAACCCTATTCTATAGAGTGAAATTCTTGTTGGCATTTTTTGTCCTTACAACTGTACTATAAATTGGAATAGCTTATTAAATTTGTAATGGAAAATAGAATAGTACTCTTTTATTTTAGCTCTTTTTTTTTTCAAATACCCATAGTTGTCAAATATATTGAGATGACTTGTAATTTTCTTGTAATTGGAATAGTATATTGAATTCATAATGGAAAATATAAAGGTACTCTTTTCTTTTAGCTCAAATTCTTATTTCAAATACCCATAATTGTAAAATATATGAAGATGAGATATTTTTATAATTTTCTTGTAATTGGAATAGCTTGTTAAATTTATAATGGAAAATACTAAAGTACTCCTTTAGTTTAGCTGAAAAAATTATTTCAAATACCCATAAACCTATGCTACAGATTGAAATCCTTGTTGAGATTAGGGTCCTATGACTTGAGTTTTTTGTATTTGATGGTTGATACTATTGATTCATTCCTTTTCCCTTGATTCTACCCTATTTTACAGAATGAAATAGTTTTTGAGAAAATATAAATGTACTCTTTTGTTTTCACTCAAAAGAATCTTTCAAATACCCAAAACCCTATTCTCCGAATGGAATCCTTGTTGAGATTTTTTGTCATAGAATGAAATCCTTGTTGACTGCGCTGTAAGTTGGAATAGCTTATTAAATTAATAATAGAAAATATAAAAGTACTCTTTTATTTTAGCTCAAATAAATCTTTCAAATACCTAGTCAGTATGACAGTTCGGAAAGGGAAAATGAGGGGCGTTTTGTACCATGTTCCTTCTTCCAGCATTGTACCATGTGAGGGGTGTTTTGTACCATGTTCCTCCTTCCAGAACAAACATGAAAGTACTACCAGATGAATGTGATGGCTGGAAGAATTATCCAAAGAAAGTATATAAGGTTAATGGTAGTAGAAACACAATCTAGAAATCTATATTTTTCTTGAAAATTTTCCAGATCAAACAGCCCCCAAAAATACTGGGTATTACACTATTTAGTCCGGTATTACTGCTGGATCTATTTGAGATTTGACCAAAATAAAATAGTATTCTCAACAGATCAAAGGAGATTATTAGACAAACATATCCGAATAGAGGATAACAAAACCCTAGGATCTGAGAGAAAGTAAATACATAATAAAAAGTAAAAGCATGGAAAAGAAACATAGAAGTAGTACATTTTCTCTCTGCGTTGTAAGGCATCCTTTTATCTCTATCGTTGATGACGAGGGGGAATGTTGTAGGGTCGTGTGGGATTTGGACCAGGACACGGATCTTCAATCTAAAGGGCCCAACTCTGCTCCCGTGAAAGCCTGCCTGGGCTCTCTTTGCATCTGCCGCATGAAAGAAAGTTATAAACCTAACCCATGCTTATTCGAGCTGATCGCCACTTCTTTTACTGCCCCTATACAAAAAAGAAACATTCTGTAAGAAACAATAAACTACATCTATTTGATATGTCAGTTTGATCAATAAAAATAAACCAAAAAAAAAAAAAATCTACATGCCATATGCTTGGAATATGTCTCGCAATAGGTTGTTCGATACTGTGACATCAACATTGAAAGCTACTGTGGCATCAACATCGAAACGTCCATAGCAGCTTGCAATGTTGATGCCACGGTATCGAACAACCATTTGCGAGACATATTCCAAGCATATGGCATGTAGATTTTATTTTTTTCGGTTTATTTTTTTGATCAAACTGACATATCAAATAGATGTAGTTTATTGTTTCTTTGAGAATGACCTTTTTTTTTTTTGTTTTCGGTGTATAGAGGCAGTAAAAGAAGTGGCGATCAGCCCGAATAAGCATGGGGTTAGGTTTATTAATTTCTTTCATGCGGCAGATGCAAAGCGAGCCCAGGTAGGCTTGGACGGGCGCAGAGTTGGGCCATTTAGATTGAAGATCCGGTTGAGTCATTGGAGTCCTGGTCCAAATCCCACACGACCCTACAACATTCCCCCTCGTCATCAGCGATATATTTGTTATGCTTTTACTTTTTATTATGTATTTACTTTCTCTCAGATCCCAGGGTTTTGTTATGCTCTATTCGGATATATTTGTCTAATAATCTCCTTTGATCTGTTGAGAATGCTATTTTTTGGTGTCATATTTCAAATAGATCCAGCAGTAGGTAATACCAGACTAAATAGTATAATACCCAGTACTTTTGGGGGCTGTTTGATCTAGAAAATTTTCAAGCAAAATATAGATTTCTACATTGTGTTTCTACTACCATTAATCTTATATACTTTCTTTGGATAATTCTTCCAGCCACCACATTCATCTGGTAGTACTTTCATTTTTATTCAGAATGCAACTGTATCTCCCTTTATGAATAGCATGGGTAATGAGCTCAAAGCCTCTGTCGCGGAACATCACATTGAACGTAGGCGGAAAAAGAAGCTAATGACTGGGATGGATCCTAATGCACCAAGGCCGAACAGAACTGGCTATGAGGATGAAAAACTAGTATGTAAATGACCAAATTAGTGTTTCACTTACAACTATATGTACAAAATGTTTATATTGAGTTTATATTAATTTGTTTTCTACGACAGCCTTATCAAAAGAGTGGTATACAAGAAAAAGAGCGCTATAGAAAAGAGATGTGTGAATCCTTTCGACTTCAGGCTCAAGGTGTGCTGGTTGAAGCCAGCAGTTCTCCGAGTAGTCAAATCGGTAGAACGTAAACTAGGACTCATACCGTACCAGTAGTAGGTAGTGTTAAGTACATTCGGACTGTAAGTTTGTGGACATTTAATGCACTTCTCTTGTTGCAAACAAGCAACATATTTTGTTCATATTCAACAAGTGCTTCCAATAGACTCGGCTTTGATTATCAAATTGGCCAATTAAATATTTAATGCAATCTGTGGCTCAGTGAGCAAGTATTATTCCCGACTGTTGAAGCATTTTGTTTTGTTCCAGGTTTGATTATTAATTTTCTCGCTAAATAGTAGTTTACCATCCATGCCTTTATAGGCAGCGATATTACAATTGCTACACGGCTAGCTTTCGTCCTTTTTAGTGCAACCCTTGTTTTTCAAAAGTATAATCTTTGAACAAGCGTACTTTTCATAGGAAAAAACAATTGTTTGCAAGGTGATTTGTAATTGATTTTGAAAATAATAAGTCAAATATAAAATAAATAGACCTCCATTCATTCCTAGGATAGAATGAAATCCATCTATATTGGACTTCACTGGCTTTTTTTTTAGCTTAAATTTCATAGCTTATCATTGCGTGTTTACCACACGCTTTAAGGTTGAAATAGCTGTTTCAATTAATATAAATTATGTACAAGATCCCTTATTGCAAGAAAGAACTAGGAGACTAAGAGGCCCTTTCCAGAAATTTCCATTTGTGTAGCTCTTTTTCCCTGCATTGTCACTCTTTTTTAGTATTCAATTGTACTCGAGTGTTAGTGATTTTTGTGTTAAAAGTGAATGGCATATAAGAACGTTGCATTTGCAGTATGCGTTTGGCCCCTGGTGCAAATTAATACAAAGAAATATTAACCAAGTAAACGCATCCAATATATTTATGGAGTACCTTTTAAACTAACCATGCAGCCTTAGTTTCTAGGCAACCATGTAAAGCATTTAATGACAATATAATATAAATTTATTCTTGATTAAGGGATCATGTTAAACATCTATATTTGGGCACACTGATAGAGATAATGTAAGCTCTCATGGTTTAACCATGGTATAAACTTCTTAAAGTTATGTTTAATGTTATGTTTAATGTTATGCTGTTTCAAGTTTTCTGAATTGACAGAAAATCTTTGGGGATTATTAAATCACTCCTTGGGCCTTCTATGCAATTAAATCCTTGTCCTGTCCAGCTGATATTTGGACAAGGTTTCAATGTGTCGACAATTAATTCATTTTGAATTCCCAATATTACCTGTACCTACAGGCAAATATGATCTTGTTGATGTTAGGATCAACCATCCAGCAGCTATATATTGTTTATTTTTTGTTTAGGGGTTAAATTGTCTTTGAGCAGATGTTCAAGTCTGTGTAATGACTGGCTGGAATCTTAGATGATATAGTACTGGTCTGAACTCGAACCACACATTTGAAGCACATTTTACTTTTGAGAGAAGCTTTTTAAATATAATGTCAGGTTTCTGAAATATTCAAGTGCGACAGGACAAAGAATATTCACGCTTTGAAATATCCTTTGCAAGTGATGGTCTGAAAAACTTGAATGCTGCCTAGTTTTCAAATTATAAATCAACAGTGTATGCTAATGTCAAAGCTGCCAAGTCTCTAGCAATAATCGATCCTTCTGTGTGTGTGGTAGGTTTACCTATGTATCAAGATCTTTAAAATTGTATCCCCAAAAAATAACAAAATCTTTAAAATTGTATCCACAAAAACAACAATTGTAAGAAGATAATGAAACCCATTGGTGCTTGATGAGCCCATCATTGAATTGCCTGTAGAATTTTAGAGGGTTATTGCTTACCTAAGCCTCAATTTTAGACATACTACCAAAATTAGTATTTAAAGAGTCTATAGAACAAATCAATGGTCAAGATGGAAAGAAGGTGAAGACATGGATCAAGGATTCTCATCAATTGATCAGAATTGAATATCCATGGATCAAAAAATCAATCAATGACCCTCAATTAATCAAACAAACACACTTTCAAAACTGTTTCAAAGGTTGTTAGCAAAGAATATTCTATTTTTGGATCCAAATAGAAGAATATTCCCTATGCAAGTTGAGTAATATTAGAATTGTAATTAAATAATTATCTTATTTAATGAAAGGGGTTAAGTGAAATTTAATTAAATGATTTAGATTGTTTAATTAAAAGAGAGGACATAAGGGGGTTTAATTTAAATAATTTGCATTATCTAATTAAACAATATTAAATGTTAGTGTAAAAGTGTAGGAATTAACTTAATTAAAATGATTAGATTAATAGATGAAAATGATGCATTTAATTAAATAACTAGGATTATTTTGTTAAATAGTTGAAAAGAAGAATTTTAGGATGAAATTATGTTAGTAATAAAATTGAAGTGTGTAATATCATTTAGTATTAATTTTTTATTTTTTTCTTATTAAACAAAGTTCTATTGGGTCCCTCTCTATTAAGAAAAGAATAAAATAAATAATCCACAATGGTTTCTAGAGATAAAAATTGACTACTTCATAATTTTCATTCTATAATACAAACTTATTTTAGTGTTCGTCTATTCATCTATATAGTGAACTCATTTTGGTGTCCATCCATTCATATTTTTTAGGATTCATTTAGCTCATTCCCAAGCCTTAAAAACTTTGTTCAAGATGATGTGTAGTCTCTATCATGAATCAATGTCTAAATTTTTTCAATTTTCTAAGAAATTATGTTCATCTAGACACTATATCATGCAACATGACCTTGCTCACTATGACAAATTTATAGTGTGATCCATGTGAACCATTCAATGACTATGATTAAATGGGAAACGATTGAGGGATAAAGTAGAATTAAATATTGGATGGTCAGGTAATGTGGATTAATTTAGCTAAATTAATTAATTTAGCTGGAGGAGTTTTTGGTAAGTTTGGCTTTGATTAAATTAATACAAATCTATTTAATTAAAGTAGGAGATAATTAATTAAATAAATAACAAATATTTATTTAATTAATGGCTAAAGTAAGGTGGGATAAAGGTGGCCAGCAAATTAATTAATTAAAATTATAAATATTTATTTAATTAATGCCTATGATAAGGTAAAATCAATTGTGGTTAGGTATGGACAAATTTGGGTGTCTACACCCTTATTAGCATGCCAAGTTTTTGATCCTTAACATCTCATCCTATAGTTTGAGTCTTGTGATATAGCCAACCCACAATCCTTGATACTTTTGCCTATGTTTTCATTCCCCTCTTAATTTCCCAACACATGTCATATTGTTTCTAGTAGTCAACTTTTGGTGCCATTACATTCATAGTGGAATATTTTCCACCCATGATAATTGCTCAAATACAAAGTGGTGGCTTGCATGATGGCCAACCTATTATGTTTGTGGAGGATATAAGACAGCTATTATTTTCATTTAGGATCATGATCGAGACTAAACCAAATATATTTTGAGCACTTTTGTTCGAGTGTGGGATTTTTAGGATGAAATTTGAAGTGGTGGGTGTGCATGATGGCCAAGCCTAGTGATTTTACAAGGTGATCTCACACAAAGTTCATATTTGAGATTCATTAAATATGGGTTGTGGTTCTGTTATATTGATTTGATTTACTATTGCTATTGGTATGATTTGTTGTTGTTATATGATTATTTGAATATAATACAAGCATCTTGATATTTCTCCAAGAATATGACGCCTCTACAATAATCTTGGTATTTATCCAAGAATTTTATCTTCATTGCGTTGCAACTGGGAAAAGCATCTCTTCCCAACCCCATGAACCATCTTAGAGAAGCATCTTTCGGTGTTGTTATAAATAGTTTGAGTTTGTGATTTTTTTTTTGTATAGTCATAACTTTGTCATAGCACATCATACTCAAAATGTAAATTTCCTATGTAACCAACCCATAAAGAAAGGAAGTGTTGAAGGGGGTATGTTCTTTAAAGTAGCAACCCTTTCTTTGTTCGCTATAAGAAAATCTAACGTTGCACATTCCAGTGGGTCTTCCACTACTACATTAGCCATGATGCTTATGTGTATGGGGGAAGTATCCTCCCTATCTAGTGTAGGTATTGATGTTAGGGATGATTCTTTTTCAAGAATAACCTCACTCTATTCACTATGTTCATGAGTATCTTCTTAGTAGTCATGTTATTAGTAGTCTCAGAAGATAAGTTATAGGCTTTAGAAAACATTTATCCTATAGGGGATATAGGCACTAGCCCTACTCTAAAACTCAAATAAGATGGAATTTCATAGAATTACATCATCCAAATATTAGTAGATATATTAGGGGTGAGAAATTTAGGCATATCTTCTCCTTTTGAAGTGAGCATATAAGTACCAACATTAATTCCAACATATTAAATCTTTGATTTTTGATGATTTGATTTCCAAATAATACATATTTCACCTTGGGCTTAAGATTGAGATGAAATTTCTTGTCACCAAGAGGTATCAAGGTGTGAGATCAATTGAATTGGATTGCACCACCTAGGTCTCTAAAAAAGCTTTTTCTTAGCAATATACCATAAATTGTTGGAATATCAACCACCAAAATGTTGAGATTCAATTTCTTTCATGGATACACTACTAAGGAAACATGTACATCTTTGATTTGACCTACAAGAAGAACTTATTTTGACTCCTTAGAGTAAAATTTTCTAGAAGGCTTATGTTTTTGATAAAAGGGGGATAAACGGGTTTTACAGGGACCCGAAACCGTGAAGTAACAATACAGGAAGAGACCAAAACAGAGGTCTAAAAAATAGAAAAACTGCCAGACAGATAAAAACCAGCATTAGCAGGCAACAACAAAAAGCCTTAAAGAAACTAGAAAAAGGCCAGCAAACAGAAAAAGTTGGGCCCGGCCATAGCTAATTCATAGAATTCACGAGCTCGTCCGCAACCTCTTCCAAGTCCCCCATTTCCTGGACCCCCTTCATAAAAATCTGAGTCAAGTTTGGGGTGGTCAGGGCTTTCCTTTTCATACTTGATCTGGTACGTTTAGAGATTCCAGCTTCCTCCTCCTGGTCTTTCTCCTGATCAAGATCGACAATTAGAGCTCTATTCTGGGTTTTCTCCAGTCTTTCGGACATTGCCCTGATGATAACAGAGTTATGTCTGGCAATTCTATAGTTTTGCTTAGCAATTTTTTTCATAGTACCTTTGAATTTTTCAATATCATTTTCGAATGTGCTGTCCTTTTGAGTAGTATCCTTCACATTGTAATTCTTCTCCGCTTCGAGCTGAATAAACCCTGCAACTTTGGCTTCAATTTCCCCCAGCTTGCTATGAAGAGACAATTTTTTTTTTTTCAGCTCACTTATTTCATGAAAAACCCATTTGGCAGAATTCAACTGGTCTCGAGAGCAGCTCTTGGCATTACCAACGAAGTCAAAAGGGGGATCACATTCATAATTGACCCCAAAATCACCGACTCCGCACCTCTCGGGGGGGTAAAGTTCTCCTGTTGAATATTCTGGGGAACATGGGGGTCCTCAAGATTAACCCCAGCTGCCTTAGCAGAAACAACAGGGGAGTCATCGAGGTAGCAAACAAGCTTATTAACTAGAGAGCTAGAGCCCACCAAATTGGCATTAGGGTTAGTGCGGCCAGAGGCAGAAGCAGAGCAGGCACCAAAAGGTTGAGGGGAGTGGCCAGAGGCAGAAGGGGGGGCAGAGGAGGTGAAGAGCTCTTGACATAGTTGGGGGAAGCTTTTGTATCAGAAATGCTAGGCTCAGTATCATCTTCATCAAGCTCCAAAGGGGCTATAGGGTTTGGAAGGGCAGGCATATTCTGAAAGTGCTCATAAATGATCCTTAAAAGACCCGTGTGAAGAATCGGGTATCTTTTAGGGCTTCTACTGTGATCAAAAAAGCTATTTTTTCAGGGAACAGAGCAAGAAGAAGGGGATAGAGACACGCACCTTATACCGGAAGTGATTAAGCAGCACGAAGTGATATCCATAAACCCTAGTGAAGTGACCGTCGAGAGTGATGTACTCCATGATAACCCTTAACATTTTTCTCCATAAAGCTTTTATAGTGTCCACTTCATAGTAACTATTTGTTGTCTTGACAAGTTTTTGCTTCTGTTGGAGTAAAAAGGTTTAACCATTTACCTGCTTAAGCTTAGGATTTCTTGTGCATTGAATGTTCTGAAATTTTAATCCCACATTAGCAGTGTGTAATCTCTTTTTTCTATTCAAATAGCACTATAGTGTGATTACTTGGTGTGAGAAAGACTCATAGAGGCTTGTGGAGTGCTTTGATGGGAGGCTTGAAAATTGATTTGGTGAGAGATTTTGGTGATACAAAAAAACAAGAAGGTGAATTGATTTTGTTCTTTTTTTTTTTGCAGATTCCTAACCCTATTTTACATTATTGGTTCTCAAATTATTTTGAGAAGGATTCAATTGTAGTATTTGGGAGTTTCTAATTGTTGTTGAGGGTTAATTTCTTTGTATTCTTGGAGATTTGTCACAGATGATTATTGGGTTTTAATTTCATTATGTTGTGATTATGTTGTATTTTACATTATTGTTTCTCAAATTATTTTGGGAAGGATTCAATTATAGTATTTGGGAGTTTCTAATTGTTGTTGAAGGTTAATTTCTTTGTATTCTTGGAGATTTGTCATAGATGATTATTGGGTTTTAATTTCATTCTGTTGTGATTATGTTGAAAAGGAAAAACTATAAACAATGGATACATGGTATCATAAAACATCTTAGATGGCTTCATCTTTTGCTACATTTATATAATCTTGTTCCTCTTCTTGTTACTGATAGTAAGAAATTTGCATGGAATTGCAAAAGGGATCATGTACTAGGAGTTATTGCAATGATGATGCCACTTTGAATGCTATTGATCATTTTGAGTGTCCTCATATTCTTTGGTCTAAAATTTGGGAAATACAATAAATTTTTAGACATACTCCCAAAACTAGTATTTAAAGAGTCTAGAACAAGTCATATATAAAAAAAATAACAAATCAAGCATGATGTAAGTGAATTGGTGATTCATTTGGTAGAAAGTTTCATGGCGGAGAACATAAATAGTAAGTTGGCCTTGAAACTCAACACTTAGTGGATTTTTATAGAATTGGATGGTAGAATGAGATTAAACTAGTTAGGTCTCAAAATTCCCTATTTTCTTAGGAAATTATGATGATAAATCCTGGCCCTTCGGGAGTAGGTTTCTTAATCAAAAATCAAAAGGGGTTCACCATTCTTAAGTTAGCAATTCCTCTTCCAAAAGATACTAATAATATTGCTGAATTTAATGCATTCTATCTCACACTATTTGAAATTAAAATGAGTAATGTTATGAAAATTGAGATTGAAGGAGACTCAACTATAATGGTAAATGCAATAAGATCATAAACGACTCTAAACTAGGGATTAAAAGCTCTTCTAGATAGAATAATGTCAATCTTAGCTTGTTTTGAATGCTACACTATCAACCATACCTATAGGGAGGAAAACAAGGAGGCTGATGAGCTATCTAAGTTAGCAGTGAATGGCTTTGATGAAAATTGGTGGTTAGAAAATGATTGAAATTGTGGTTATTCTTAAATGTCTTTGATATGCTCAAGTCTGCTAGGAGAAGTAATTGGTGGAGGTTTTATGTTTGTTGTTCTTTTATAGTCTGTTTAATATCTTTATGCTTAAATTAGATTTAGGGCTTTATGGAGAGAATGCTCATAAACTGGGTTAAGCGCAACATTTGAAAGATACATAGAAACTACATATTATATGTTTCTAGATCTATTAATCTTGATTTATAAATAATTTGGGCCTTGGACTCTTATTTACCAAAATAATATCATTATTTTTTCTTATATTTTAAATTTATTATTACGAATGATTAGGTGTTAGAAATGAGAAGTGTAGTTCTGACACATGCTATTAGTTATGGTAAAATTTGATTCATTTATATTTCATTCGATAAACTTATTGAAGTTGCTTATAGAGATTTTTTAATTAGGGGATCCTTTTAAATTTTAAAAAACTACGGTTCAAATAATTAAATATCTTGTATTGTTTAAAAATGTATTAATATAGTAGATGACCTAAGTTGAGCAACCTAATTTTGCACCTCTCAAAATAATATATGGCAATTTAAAATCACTAGTTTTTTATAGTAGCTTACATAATAAGATCCTTCTTATAATTAACATTGCACTTCCACATCATAAAATGATGCTACTTCAGTATTTTTTTGTTGAGGTGTTCAAAAATATCTCATAAAAGGTAGACCAATAGTCACACATTAATTCATGTTTTTTTTGTGAATGTAGAAGGGCACATTTGCTTTGTGGTAATTTACTCATTGGTAAAAGATATATTGATCTTGATATGAATTTATTTTTTGAAAGATGAATGAAGGCAAGAGTCTGTGGAAGTAGGCATTACTACAAGGAAGGAATGGATATGAGTTTAAATATTGTATTATAGAAATTGGTATAAAATAAAAGAGTCACATCACTGTTTTAAGGGAGTTTCTATTGTGTGTAGATGATCTAAAGATCATCATTATACTTTTTTTTTCTTTTTTGATATTTTTAAAAAATGTTGTGCCTACTAGGTAAAATTTGTATGTAGAGAAGAAGTTTATTCATAGTATTTTCATAATAAACAAATAATAGAAGGAAGGATGTTCTAATTATAGAACAACTGAGACAACCATCTCTACCTAAATATAGCCATGAATTCAGCCCATGTCAACCCCTTGACCTTTGCCCCTAATTCCATCTTCTTGCTTGTCCACCAGGTGGATGCTTCCCCCAATAATTGATAAGCTCCCCACAAAGCCTTCTTGTCCTCTATGTAATCTCTAATCTCAAAATTTTTTTCCATTTCTAAAACCCATGCCTCGGTGACATCACCAGATTCTGCCCCATCAAATTTGGGGGAGTCACTTATCTCATATCACGTGACAAATCCAAGGCCATTCGCTCTTTTTGAAAGTTATGAGTTCCTCCCCCAGTAGTCTCATCTTCCTGCTCACTTAGAATGAAATCCTCACTATGACTTTTCATGTCACCTCCCCTAGAGGGTTCCTTCCTAGCTCTTTCTATTTCTAGATAGGTTACTCAAGCCCTGGTATCTTGTAGGAGTGCCAAAAATTGGTCAATTTTATTTTCAAGATTACCAGAAGTCTATCCTACTTCGTCTCCTCCTTCTGGATTACTACATGTACACATCGCTTAAGGTTATCTTCTACCTAAAGTTACAGTTAATCATTATATTATTTTTAAGGTTCAAGTCCCTTCAAATTGCATTGATGGATCAATAAACTCAACATAAATTTCACTACTTAAATTGCAAATTTCATATTACTTAGAACAAGATGTATTCCACATGCACACAAGCATTTAATTTATCAACAACATTTGCATAAATGTTTTATTTATTAGCAACATTGGCATACATAAATTTATAAATAAGGTTCCACTTATTCAAGGTGTGAGAGATGTATATTCCTTAGATTCGTCAGAACTTATTACAATTAATTCTGGAGGAGGTCGCACATGCAGGTGCTCCTCTTCATTCTTTTGTCTCTTAGTCAGGTTATTACAACTGTTTTTAGTCGCTATACAATGGGTTGGGGGTAATTTCTTTTTCAAATCTGCTTGGAGTCTAGCAGTTGATTCTTCTGACCACTTAATTTCCACCTTTACATCCTGAGTCCTTTCCATAGTGTGGGGAAAGGTCTCATCCTCCTTAAGCTATCCTTTGCCTTCCATGTTCTTTCCTTCCATGGATTTAGTCAATGTCACTCGGTCCTTCTTGCACTACAATCAATGAGCATTGCTTGTTATAGACTTAAACATGCAGTTTTTTTGGTGCGCACCATGTCTGGCACATAATGGTTCACATTAATTTCACAAGCACAAATCTATATCTGCATAATGGAATCATAGGCCCTAGTGTGCAACCACGCTCTGATACCACATGTAACAACGACAATATACAAAACATAAAACAATAAATATTTTACTCTCACCAGGAGCATTTTTCTCTAAACAACATACCATGATGCATCTACTGTGGCTATAACATCAAGTAAGATAGTATTCTACCATAAAAACATGAATAAATTGAATTCATGAATTCAAGTACTGTAATGAGGAGTACAAAGGTAAGAGATAAGAAGTCCTCATCTAGTTCAGCATCTTCCAAGACTTGGCTTGCCATAGATGCATGTGAGGGAAAGTATCATTAGAGTGCTTTCCCACCATCCACAAAATTGTGCAATCCCTTGCACACCTTCCTAACTAGAAGGGTCCCTACCCTTCTTACGAAAGGCAATGATGGAAACCCTCGACAACAACCATCTGAGCTATGGTCGTAAACCCTACCTGACTGAATCTGCCATGCTACTAAGGATTCCTTCCTACTAAGGAGGAGACTCTCATTAGTTAGATATTTGGATTACCTATGAGTACTAAGTGCATTCAATGGCAATTACACCTACTATGGCCACAGTTTTGTACTACTGCACAGACTCACCCACCGTGCTTGACTTGGAAAGACTCTCCTAATCTAGGCTTCCAAGAGACTTTCTCTCTGCCCTTTACTCTTACCAAGGACACCTGTCCTAGGGAAACTCTCTAAACCTATTTAAGGCTTTTCAAACAGGACACACTTCTCCTAGCTACCTGCCATGTGTGACTGACATTCAAGAACTAGGGTTTCAAACATGACACACTTTTCTTGCCTTCCTACCATGTGTGACTATCATTCAAGAACTAGGTTTTCAAGAAACCTTTCAACTTCTATGGTTGACAATCTCAGCTTAGACTTACTCTCCTATTTTAGCACTAACTAGGTTTTAGATCAAGAAGTCATAATAATAACCTTATCAATCGCTAGATAGCTAGGTATTTACTTGCACTTTACCCACGTTAACCGTTTAAATGCCATGCATAATAAATAATCAAGAACACATTCATAACGAGGGATTTATTTTTGTAACAAGCATCAACTAGTTCTTATTTTTGAAAAAGAACATATACATTTATCATTAAACATTAGCATGTTCTTCCAGTAACTAGAACTTTTATCATTCTTCTTGGTTAATAATGTTCTAGGTTAACTTCTACTAACCTACTTGTTATTCTTTTCATTTCAGGTAAGAAAGATCACAAGCCTCTAAGCATGTTCAAGCTCAACCTGGAAACTCTTTCTGAAATATCCATTTAAGCACCAAGAGCTGTTAGCTAGGAATATTAGCAAACAAAAACAAGCAGCGAACTTGTTGTTACAATTTTCTCTAACCATGCTATAGAGATTAGTTGCAACAAGAACAGTAATATCAAATTACAGAAAGAGACACGCATGTTGCATTACTCATAGGCTTAACTTGCATCATGAAACTCAAAAATTCCAAGTAACAAATTTCTAAGAAGTAGACCAGTAGTCATTTTCAAAAACCGCAGAATAATTCTTACACTCTTAAGTACCATCACAATCGAACGCAGCCGTGTTTACGGTTGGGGTGTACGCATTGTTTGATAATAAACATTGTGTAATCATCATAGTTAATAAAACAGTTATTTATGGGTGACAACAGTTATATACATTTGTATGAACGATCAAGGTGAATTGAGTTTTCCGAAGTAAATTTATGTTGTTTGTATTACCCTTTTATGTTTGTAATCTGCAATGCTTTCATTTGATATCAGCGCGTCAGGAGAAACACAAGGTTCGTTGACATGGTAGTAGGATTTGGAGAATCCAGTCTGAGGAGCGGATGACTGTATGTTGTCGCAAAAGACATGAATTCAAGAATACAAAGGCTCTATAAGGTCAATCAATTAACCTTACCACAAAATTCTTCCTCACCTAGGCAACAAAGGCCGGTAACTTCATGAGATTTAAGGGCTCAAGAGGCTCCCCTGGGCATAGAGGCAATAATTCATGAAAAAACAAGGAACCAACTCAAAATTCACAAAAAATTTAGAAGCTCGACTATTACGCAAATCAATATTCGTTTGTCAAAGATGAGAGTAATCATGGAAAGTTTGATGGTATATGAAGAGTTGAATATTGTCTTGTAAGACATCAACAAAGCTATTGGTTTATGCTTGAATTGCATGACAAGTCTCTAGATTGAGATTATAGAGTGAACGCATAGTTGATTGGAGATAGTAGAGTGTTGTAGCAAGGATGAATAAATATAGTATTCAAACGTGCAACCTAACTTTTCTCTTATGGAAGTGGATCCATAGTTCTCCGAGATGTGAGGTATTTATAGGAGAAAATGGATAATCAAGGGCTAAGATTTACTTAATCAATCAATGGTCAAGATGGAAAGAAGGTGAAGACAAGGATCAAGGATTCTCATCAATTGATGAGAATTGAATATCCATGGATCAAAGAATCAATCAATGACCCTCAATTAATCAAACAAACACACTTTAAAAACTGTTTCAAAATTTGTTAGGAAAGAATATTCTATTTTTGGATCCAAATAGAAGAATATTCCCTATGCAAGTTGACTAATATTAAGATTATAATTAAATAATTATCTTATTTAATGAAAGGAGTTAAGTGAAATTTAATTAAATGATTTAGATTGTTTAATTAAAAGAGAGGACATAAGGGGGTTTAATTTAAATAATTTGCATTATCTAATTAAACAATATTAAATGTTAGTGTAAAAGTGTAGGAATTAACTTAATTAAAATGATTAGATTAATAGATGAAAATGATGCATTTAATTAAATAACTAGAATTATTTTATTAAATAGTTGAAAAGAAGATGAATTTTAGGATGAAATGATGCTAGTAATAAAATTGAAGTGTGTAATATCATTTAATATTATTTTTTATTTTTTTCTTATTAAACAAAATTCTATTGGGTCCCTCTCTATTAATAAAAGAATAAAATAAATAATCCACAATGGTTTCTAGAGATAAAAATTGACTACTTCATAATTTTCATTCTATAATAGGAACTCATTCTAGTGTCCATCTATTCATCTATATTGTGAACTCATTTTGGTGTCCATCCATTCATATTTTTTAGGATTCATTTAGCTCATTCTCAAGCCTTAAAAACTTTGTTCAAGATGATGTGTAGTCTCTATCATAATTGAATGTCTAAAATTTTTCAATTTGCTAAGATATTATGTTCATCTAGCCACTATATCATGCAACATGACCTTGCTCACTATGACAAATTTACAGTGTGAACTAGTTCAATGACTATGATTAAATGGAAAAGGATTGAGGGATAAAGTACAATTAAATATTGGATGGTAAGGTAATGTGGATTAATTAAGCTAAATTAATTAATTTAGCTCGAGGAGTTTTTGATAAGTTTGGCTTTGATTAAATTAATATAAATCTATTTAATTAAACTGGGAGATAATTAATTAAATAAATAACAAATATTTATTTAATTAATGGCTAAAGTAAGGTGGGATAAAGGTGGCCAGCAAATTAATTAATTAAAATTATAAATATTTATTTAATTAATGCCTATGATAAGGTAAAATCAAGTGTGGTTAGGTATGGACAAATTTGGGTGTCTACACCCTTATTAGCATGCCAAGTTTTTCATCTTAACATCTCATCCTATAGTTTGAGTCTTGTGATATAGCCAACCCACAATCCTTGATACTTTTGCCTATGTTTTCATTCCCCTCTTAATTTCCCAAAACATGTCATTTAGTTTCTAGTAGTAAACTTTTGGTACCATTACATTCATAGTGGAATATTTTCCACCCATGATATCTACTCAAATATGTTTGTGGAGGATATAAAAGAGCTATTATTTTCATTTAGGATCATGATCTACACTAAACCAAATATATTTTTAAATATATTTTGAGCACTTTTGTTCGAGTGTGGGATTCTTAGGATGAAATTTGAAGTGGTGGGTGTGCATGGTGGCCAAGCCTAGTGATTTTATAGGGTGATCTCATACAAAGTTCATATTTGAGATTCATTAAATATGGGTTATATTTCTATTATATTGATTTGATTTACTATTGCTATTGGTATGATTTGTTGTTGTTATATGATTATTTGAATATAATACAATCATCTTGATATTTCTCCAAGAATATTTTTAGACAAGTAATAAATAAGAACAACAAAGACAGGCCAGATAAATGCAAACCATTAATGAAACCTATTCGTATAAATGCTCAAACATTTAAGTTGAGAAAGGCTCAATTATATATATAGCCATCCTTGTCATCTAGTTTCACTTCATACTCGAGCATTGTAAACCATTTTAAGCAAGGCAAGAGAATACATAATTCCATAGGTAGAAAATTCAAAATTAGCAATATATAGAGTACATAAAGTAGAACTCAAACCAGAAATAGGAGTTTACAGGTAATCTAATTTAGTAAGAAGAACTATAGATCTAATTGTGTTTCTTACAAAAACATTAGGATTTTATAATTTTATTTTAACAATCTGAATATTTTTCCTTGATAAGTTGATAACCGAAAGCACAATGGCAGATGTATTTAGTTGAAGTCAACATGGTAGATTATTCTTGACAATCCGTGTACTTCTTTAATCACTTTTTTCATTATACTAAGTGCTACTTTTCGTTTGACTGCCATGAGATGCTCTAAAATGTTGGGCCACGTTTCAATAAACAAATGTCAAAACTTTATCACTTCTTATAAATGAAAAGATTAAATGAATACAAAACACAAATTCCTTTGAAAATCATAACGATGGTCAAGGACTCAAAATTACTTCATTATGAAACTCTACAATCAAAACTATTAAAGCCAGTAGTAGTACTGTTGATGGTGTTTTTATGCACTTCTCAACACAGGTAATGCATAGGTGCACTACCTCTCTTGAAAGACAATCTCCCACAATCGAATTGCAGAACACTATCCCAAGGTCTCTCGGATGTCAGGTCATGATAGTGCTTAGATACCTCAGTAGTTTGATGTGATTTGCTGGAATCACAAGGCGGCCTTATAGAAATACAAAGTGTGGGCACAAAGCATGAAGTTGGATCTTCGAAAAGGAGTTCTTAGCATGAAAGCAGTTATGTGTTGGCTGTAGGTTCAAACAACAGTCTCAAACTCCATCTAGTTGCAAATTTGGCTTTATAATGTGCAATGAACCTTGGTATTGTTCAATTTCTAAAAAAAAGGGGTGGAAAAGAGCGAAGGGGAAGAAAAGTTCCTAAGTCTGAAACTTGCAATGGATAGTGACAATGGAGTTCCTGCAATGGACAATTCCCTCAAACAATATCCCACTTAACTAGGGATTTCACAGTATCATGGAAATTGTGCTATCTTTTAAGGGCTGCAAATTTTTATCCTTCATCCACTACATACATGCATGAACTAAAGATAAGTGTTTGGGGTAGCTTTAATCAAGTCCAGACTAACTTTTCACAGCTATCTACCCTCAGCAAACAACAAAAAGTATGGACTAAGGGATCATCAACTATGCAGGAATTTTCATAAACACCAAACAGCATTCCTGAGATTTACCCAAATGCAATAAACAGCTAACTAAACAGCAAAGAGATCTAAGCTAAACATCTAATATTGGAGAAGTGAATCAAATGACATGAGAGAAAATAAGGAAATGCACCAAGTCAATGCTATTTCTTATAAATTTCTACAGCATGTCTTTACAACAACTCAACTCTCTCTTTTGCAAATGAGGGGAGTGCTCTATTTATAGTTTTCCAAAAGTCAAATGAATGGCCAAGATTCATTATAATTGTGTGGCTAAGATTCATTACAAAATAGGGTTTCACCTACCCCCAAATAGATTTACAATTAAAAACATTCTTTGTCCTTTCCCTATTTCGTCATCTAGTGGATGACACTATTGCTTTTTCGTCCTGTAGCTAATTGCTATTTTCTTGGCTGTAGCTACTCTTCTGGGAGGTCTTCTTCCTTGGCTGGGCTGTCCTCTTGCTTCTCGGAAGCTGCGATTTCAATGTACTTGAGGATGACGGCCTGGAGCTTGTCTACCTCGAGGACTTCACATCTCAACACTTGGTAGCTCCATTCTTTGGCGTTCTCTTCCAGCCGCTTCCAATCCTCGTCATACTTTGAGCCTTGGTCTCTGAATAGCTCTGATCGATCGAAGGCATGGGCAGCGAAACTCAGGAAGTCCGTTGTGATATCTCTGGCTGTCCCATCCTTCATCTTTTCCTCAAAGTATGGCTTGATCTTTTCGGCATTCAATTGTACCGTGGGCATATCATGGCCCGTCATTAACTTAAGGTACTCGGTGCATTTTGCCCGGATCTCCTTGATCCACTCTATATCTGGATCTACCTTGTTCAGAATCTGCTCCATCCTTTCCTTCTGGTTGACAAGGTCTCTGCGCCATATGTCCACCAACCAGTGATCCTCTTTTTTCAGCTCTAGCTTTTCTTCCCACGTGCTTTCTGGCATCTGAAGGATGGCTTCAATTTTTGGGGTGGTGGACTCATAGATTGCAGGGAAGTTAGTGCAGAGTTTCTTCATACCCTCCAGGGATTGCACCAGGTCCAGGAACTTGTTGGCTATCTGCATAGCCAAGCTGATCCCCTTGTTTTCGATGCTTATGACCTATTGGAACCAATCCTCAGTGGTCCTCTCCAAGTTCTTCCTCCTTTCTAGCTTATCTATCTACTCCTTGGAGAGTAGCTACGGTGCAGCTGTAGAGGTAGTGGGCAAGTCATCTACTGAGGACCACTGCTGAATATAATCAGTTAGGGCTGTAACCTATGCCTTAAGCTCATCCTTGGTGACCTTGTCCTGTTTGATTAGATGCACCACCGTGGCCACTGATTCTTCCAGATGTTTGACCTTCTGTTCCCTGGTTGCTGTCCCTAGGTCAATTGTAGAGATATTGTAGCTAACTCCGGCCTGGCCAATAGTTGGTGTTGTTACTTATGCTGCCCGGGAGCCAGAAGCGTCCATAGTTATCTTGGAACAGACCTTAGTCTTCTTCTCCTTCTTTGTTGTGGTCAGGGATCGAGCCAAAATGGCTTCCAATCTCAACCTCAGGTCTGTCAGAACTGGGGTTGCCCTTTCAAGCTGCTTTTCCAACCAGTCGGGCATGGTAGATTTGTCCTTGGGTGCATCATGGTTGCCTTCACCCTTTTCAGTTAGAGGCAAGACTTCTGCCTCCTTTCCTTTTGAAGCTCTTCCTCCTCTTCGTCAGAGTCACGATAAAACACGAGGTGTTTAGCGGGTGCCTTGGTAGACAACATTCGAGTGGGATCTTCTTCTCCTGCCACCTCTTCTTCTTTCTTTTCTTCAACAGCCTCAGCCTCGGGGCTCTTCACAATATGGGTCTCGGCCTCAGTGATATCCTTTTTAGGTTGCTCTTCTTGTGGCTGTCCCTCTTCACCATGTGGCGACTGTTCTGCCTCCTCCTCAACATCCTTTGGCTACTGAGACAACTCTTCTTCAACGTCTTCATCAAAAACCTGAATAATTTCCTTGGCACCCAAGCCATCCTCTCCATCCCCGCTCTCGGAAGAGCCTGTATCTTCTTTCTCGTAGGCCACCTTGTCGATGGTTCTGTGCTCGTATTCGGGGTGCTCATAGTAATCATCAGCCTCTTCCTCGATAGGCTTTGAAGCCTCCTGTTCCAGCTCCTCCAACTCTTTAGAAATTTGCATTGTGGCCTCCATGGCCAGCGGCCCTATTGGCGGTTGCGAAGGCTGAGCTGTTGCGAAGGCTTGGGTGAGGGCTGCCTGGAGTGCGGGGTCCATTAGGATTTGTGAAGCTTGGGGGGAAGACTCTACAGGTGCTGTGTAATAGCCTCGGGCATAGTGGAGAGGGGAACAGGCGATGCTATTGTTGCCAGAGGCAGGGAGGTAATGGGTGACATGGCAGTAGCAGAGGAAGGGGAAGTGGTCATGCTAGAGGAGGAGTCGATATTGATTATTGACCCGGCCGGGGGTGAAGAGGCAAGGTGAACAAAAATGTCCACCGCCTGTGGAGATGAGGCGATTGCGGCCTGAGAAGCGGGCAGCACACCAGTCGGGGGAGGAAGGAGCAAGTGAGGCTGCGCCTCTATTGTGATCACTGTCCTCTTGAGCTTTTTAGGAGATGAGCCTCCCGTGTCCTTCATTGCTTATTCTTTGGGGTCCGCAGATTGTGTCGTTTCTGCTTCTTTTCTCTTCTAGGACTTGGTGATGGGGGAGACTTGGAAGTCTCACTAGCTGATGTAGAGGCGGCAACGTCCTCTGTGGCGCTTGGCTCACTCTTGAGCACTTCATATGTTAGAGCCAACCCCCTGTTGCTTTAGTTGTGCTACCTGCCCATCAACCCATTCCCTAGTACGAGCTATAATCAGCTGGGTGATAGTATCCAGGTCCTCGACCTTTTGCTCATCCCAGTCGATGGAGGGGATTGCTAGGTTGGCAACCGCAGGGTACCTCGGGTGCACAAGGGTGGACTCATCCTCCTCAAGTTGATCAGGCACCAGAAACAGCTGCACCCTCCTCAAAAACTGCATGGTCATGCACATGTAGTGTCTCATGCGGACCTCCTTGTCATCTTTACAATCTGCCCAAAAATCTTTGACATGGTACTTGTGCGCATACATCGGTCCTAGTGCCTTCCTGACATGGCCATGTGGGTCCATTCGTGGGCGAGCCATGTACCATTCAAAGTTGTATTCTTTAAGTTCCTTCTCTGAGTTGCCGGCGCATTGAGATGTTTGCAGTCGATATAGGCCCTGGCCGAGGGTCATGGGATAGGGGATCCCTGCTACGTGCTTATGGCCGAAGACCGTCTGAATATGTTGGAGCTGTCAGGAAAGCTCTAGGAGAATGATCTGGTCGTTCAGGTATCTTGGCAGCTTGTTCGGTCGTTCTGTGAATCCTTGGGCGCAGATGTAAGTGAACTTAGGGAACTGAATGAATAGGGAGGCATACTCCTTTAGGAGTGCCTGGGAACTGTGGGATACCCTTCTCTTGAAGTCCCCAGCTATCAATCTGATGACGTGGTCAATGAAGGCGTCATTGACTCGGCAGTACTCCCTTTTGAAGTTGCGTTATTGTAGTTGGGGGTACCAGTCAAAAGGCTTGAGCCCTCATTTGTGATCCTGATCTGGCGCCATAAATAGCCCACTATATTGTCTCTGACCTGCCAAGGAGTATACCAGGTACGAGGTCATGTAGAACTTGGAGCTCTTCTTGACATTTACAAACTGCTCGTGGAAGCAGTTGTTGATGATACTCCCCTAGTCGAATGAGATCTTAGTTTTCACGTCCTCATTTCCTCGTATGATCTGTTCAATGTAGTAAGCCGTCCACTCTTGGAAGTAGGCAGCTGCTGGGAGGCCCATGACCCTGCTTAGCATAGTCACCAAGTCGTGATAATCTTCCTGAAAGTCACTGCGGAACAGCTCCTGGGGAACCTTTACAGCGCTGCCCCATTTCTCCTTAAGCCAGTAAATGTTAATTGACTTCTTGCAGCCCAATGGATTGGCATCCCATGCTGCCTGACACTGCTCCAAAGTGGGGACCTGCATATGCGGGAATTTAGGAATGTGAAACATTTTAGTGATTCCTTCTGGAGACATGTCGTCGAGGATGTTTCCCTCCTTGTCCACGATCGTTCTGGTGTCCATTTGGTAGGCTTCTCGGCAAGCCATTACTAATTCTAGTGCTATCAGAGACGGAGGGAAGCCAGCAGCTTTGGCGATTCCACTTTGGCATATCAACCTGGCATTCTTTGTTTTAGGGTCGACCTTGACCCTCTGGGTGAACTCATCTATGTCCACCTGGCCGATATTGGTATCCGAGATCTCTTTCCAGTCAGTTGAGACCTTTGACTGGAGCGGTTCACCCTAAAATTGGAACTTCATCTGATCTTTATCGTCTTTTCCATGAGCGGCCTTTCCGGATTTCTTACCCTTGTCCTTTTCGAAGAAGGCCCCTGAAGTTCCTGCAGACGATTCCATATATCTTGCAAGCAAAGGGCGAAGTCAGCACAACAAAACATCAACAACGTTAATGTTAGTCCATATTATGAGCATATCATCTAAATAACCATTCAAATACATCATAAATTTTATCCTTAGATGATATCAATGTCATTTTAGAGCATTTGGACAATTCAGGCCCGGAGGGCCGGACTTCCCTGACAGGAAATGCTGTTAGGGAGAGAAAACAAGACCAAAAGTTCCCGGAGACCCCCGTTGGCCAAATTTTGGTATTTTAAGAGGCCTAAGATGGAGAACGGCATGATTTAGGATGTGGGTCGAAGTTAGATTCTGAATTTGAGTCAGTTTGGATTAGTTTAAGGAACTTCAGAGGTTTCAGGCAGGAAGGCAGTTAAGGGGCAGCCGTTTAGGACGGTGAACAGCGGGCGGAAGTCTGGACGAGGAAGTCCAGCAGTGGAAGTCTGAAGGCTGGAGTCCGGGAGGCAAAAGACGACCGACATGAGGTTTGGTTTTACAATTAGACTAGACAACACTCGGAGTGGCGGAGCCTGGTGGCCAGGAGGACGCGAGCTGACGGCCGCCGCATGATTTTCGACCATTTTGGGCAGCGGCGGCGAGGAGAAGACCAGAGCCTAGAAGGCGGGGAGCCGACGGAGGTTCGCCGTTGAGAGATTTTGCAATGTTGCTCAGCGGCGATGGCGAAAGGCGGCCTGTAGCCCGGGCGGCGGGAAGACGAGAGCTACGGGCCACCGCATGAATTTTGCGATGATTTGAATGGCAGCGGCGGCAGGGAATCCGGGACCCGGTGACCGGAGAGACGGGAAACGACGGCCGCCACGAGGTTTCGACAGTGATCGGGCAATGACGGCGGCGAAGGCACCTTCGGGGCCCAAAAGTCAGGAAGCTGTAGGGGTTCCACCATGGACGACGGCGGAACCGTCACGGAGTTTCAGGGACGGAACTCCAGAAGGCCGGGCCCGGAGGGTCCCGGGGCATGGCAAAGTTTAGACAAAAAAAGGGCGGACAACAGAAGCCTAGGATCCGAAGGGTGGGCAGTAGACTCGACTTCGCCGCCGAGGCAACGACTGGCCAAATGGCGAAAAAAGGGCGGCGGAACCCAGATGTCCAAGGCCCGAGGACACGAAAGGATGAAGACTCGGTTTCAATTTTAACGGTCAGGGCGAGATCGGGGTCTGATTGGCGAGTGGCTGGGTGGCCCAGGCAGTTTGGTGTGGCGAAACACCAAGGGAAACCCAGGAAGGGAAACCCGATGCACCGGGCCCAGAAGGGCGGACTTCCGTCAGGAGTTTGCAATTCTGGATTCTGACGGCGATGGAGGGTTTCGGGCCCGGCAAGGACCTTTGCACTGCGCGAAGAATGCCCACAACGCGGACAAGTCCTGACCTAGCGGCGAGGGCAATTCCGATGGGTTTCAAAAATTTTGAAGACATGGGTTATGGGCGTGATGGGGTGTTGTTTAATTTTATGCAATTTAATTTATTGTTCATTATAACAAAATCCCCAAAAATGATAAAAAATGATGGTAGGGCAAATGAGGATGGCCTACCTCGGATACGCCAAGCGGGGAGGTGCGGAAACCACCAGGAATCGACGGAATGTGGCAGACTTGGATGATCGAGATGCGGGGTGAAAGCGGTGGGCTCCAATTTGATCACTGCTCCAATTTGCTTCAATTCACAATATGAAAATGATGGGCGAATTTGGTCATTATATAGTCCAAGCGCCATTAATTTGATCATTTAATGCAAGTACGGACGTACCAAAAGTTGGTGAAATTCAAATTAGGTTGGCAGCGGCGGATGAGACCCCGGGGCCCGGAAGCCAGAGGGACGCGAGACGACGGCCGCCGCAAGAATTTGTGATGACTAGGCGATGGCGGCGACAGGATGTTCAGGGCCCGAAGGGCGGGGAGCCATCGGGAGTTTTCCACCGAAGACTGCGATCCCAGGGGTGGCGGTGAGCAACACCTCGGGGCCCGGAGGGCGGGGAGCTGTCGGGAGTTCACCACCGAAGACGGCGATCCTGAGACGGAAGTCCAGACGAGGACTTCCGGAGCAGGGGCTGTTCGGGAAATCCCTGATGAATTCTGAATGGAGGATGGCAGGACGGGCTCCGGAGGGTAGAAAGACGCCCGAGGAACACCACAAAGGGCGGCGAACGCGAAGGAGAAAACCGATAAGGGAACCCCAGAGGCCCAGGCCCGTCCAGAGCCAAACGAAGCCAAAGGAACCCACAAGGCCCCGGAGGGTAGCAAAAACCAAAAGGGAAAGCGCGGTCGATTTTAGGATGAAACCTTAGAGCAATATTGACCACGCGGAACATCAAAAAAAAGAGGGGCACGCAAAACGAGGTAGTGCCGAAAGACTCGACAAGGTGAAAGAAAAGAGGGTCCCCGTTCCGAACGGGGCGTGTGTGCTGAGGGCACAACAAGTACCAAGCAAAATCAACTTTGTAGAAGTAAAACATGTAGCATACCCCATCTGCTCCCATGGAAATTCAGGCTAATATCCAATGTTAACTAGTTGAAATCAGTTGATTTAATAACCCTTAGGAGATTAATTTAGGAAAATATTAGATGGTCTCTTAAATATATGGCATTTTTATCTCCAGTACAAATGCCTCTTCTTGTAATGGGGCTACAGAAGAAAAAGCACAAAAGGGACAGAAATTTGAGCCAATATTACATTCACAATCTCACACAGTTCACAACATAGAGGATCCATATTGGATTAAAGCATAAGAAGTTTGTTGTAACTGCTAGTGTGTTAGACCACCAAATGAAAACACTTCTAGTGTCACACTGTTTAAGAGCATGAATTGATTTAGAATATCCCCTATGTTTATTTAAAGGTCAGACAATCATGTGAAAATCTAGTGCCAATCTTGCTTGAGATAATGCATTTAAATAAGCTCCACTTGCACTTTTCAAATTCCATATGTTTGAGTAAAAAGAGTTTTAGTATATCTTTTAACCTTGAATCAAGCAACTAAAGAAACAAGTTCCCAATTTACTTCATAACAGAATAAGGTGATTGATAAAATAAGTTCACAATTGGCTCCAATGGTTCAGGGTTAATTACTTCATAAAATTATCACCTCATTTGCTTTTACCAATTTTTGCATTTCTTGACAAAAGTGTGACCAATAGTTTCAATATAGAAGCTCTGTGAACAATTATGCATGACAATCACAAAAGGCTTTGCTTTTCTACAATGTAATATTAACTTGCTTCATCCATGATGTTTTTGCTTCAAAACACTATTCAATATATCATTGCTTTTAAAACTAGTTCCAACAACCTTTAGCACAAGGCAAGTGATAGTGTGAAACCACAATGGGGAATGTCAATCAGTAATTCCATACTTGGTGTCTAGAAAATATTTAATTCAATGGCTAAGCTCACAATGTCCAATTGCAAGAGTAGGATCAGATTTATTTCACACATAAGCTACTAAATTGACCATCTAATTGCACTTCTTAAATGTTGGCAACTACAACAGAACCACCTCAACATAAATGCAAATGCAGTTCAAACTAGTTCAGCCTCTTCCATAAAATATTAACTTATGATAGTTTCTGAATTCACAGATACACAAAAGTAACATATCAAAGAGGCGAATTCGAGGCTGATTGAATAGAACCTGCAATGAAGGACAGTCTGTCATCTAGCCATCAAAAATAGCTATGTTATCCGATCTTCTAAGGTACTGTCAGGATTTGGTTACACTTTGAACTGGATCCATGATCCAGTTTTGTCCACCTGCAAATGTAGACAGGATTCAGATTAGGGGAGAGAGGTTCATCTGGGACAAACCCAAGGAGATTCCAAGCACCCAGCTAAACCCATCCAACTTTTGCTTTCTTTATTGTGTTTTTAATTTTTCCACCTTTGACTTTACCTTTTAAAAATTTATGAAAGTGGTGTGCCATGAAGGTCTGTGGTTTTGAAGGTTTTCAATTAAGCTCAGTGCTAGGGGCTCTACGCCTCAATCCCACTATGTATCAATGATTGGAAACACATCAGGGTTACCACCCCTGAACACCATGAGGGGGTTAGGGGGTTATGCTTTTAATGACATTAGAGTTTATGGTAATTTTGTTGATTATATTATGCTATATGGTTTTCTAAACTTTATTCTTTCTTTTAGGATATATATATATATATATATATATATATATATATATATCTTTTTTCCATCCACACCTTTGACTTTACCTTTCAAAAATTTATGAAAATGATGTGTGCCATGAATTTCTGTGGTTTTGAAGGTCTTCATTTAAGCTTAGTGGCAGGGGCTCTACCCCTCAACCCCACCATTTATCACGATTGGAAATACATCAGGAGTACCACCCTGAACCCCATGAGTGATTAGGGGATTATGCTTTTAATGACATTAGAGTTTATGGTAATTTTGTTGATTATGTTATGCTATATGGTATTCTAAACTTTATTCCTACTTTTAGGCTAAAAATATGTGTATATATATATAAAAGATTTTTACATGTTTTTGTGTGAATGAATCCAACCAGAAAATGTTTGTTGGACCCACAATCTTGAACCAGTATCTGTACGAGAACCAGTAACTGAAAAAAATAAATAAGACAGTTAAATATTCCACCAATCTCAAAAGTTATATTTCACCTCTAAGCCTTCCAATAAACACATCAGACATCTTATGTTACAAGCTCTCTTGTTAACAAGGAAATTAACAAAAAAAATTAGAAGGACAAGCTAAATGATAACTTTCATTATCAGTTGCACACTTTTATATGTGAATACTGAATTATGAATAAACATGAAAGAGCCAAAAATGCAAATAAATATTAAGTTTTATGGTTGAATATAATGTTCAATTCCTCAACATTTACAAGGAAAATGACAAATTCTCAAAACCAAATAAAATTCAGATCCCACCAAACAAAACCAGCTAAAATTTAAAAACAAGTCCTCTAAAATTTAAAAATTAATTAGTTTTTTCTTCTAAAATTATATAAATTTTATTTATTTAATTATTTTGTACCTTCCCTCTCGTATTAAATAATTATTTTAATTATTTAACATTTTATCCACTTTTAATTAAATCGTTATTTTAATTAAAATTCTAACATTTTCCCTTTCTTCTATAATTAAATAATTGTTGTAATTGTTTAATTATTCACTTTCCTTCCTAGATTAAATAATTCTCTTTTATAATTATTTAATTTACTCCACAACCTCTTTATATCATTCTTATCGGTTCTCTCTATCTGTGTCGTTCATATCCCTTCACCTCTCAATTAATGTCCACCCTTGATAAGGTTTTATTACTTTTTAATCTCCACCATCCATCCCTAACTAAACCCTATTTTTCCCCTAACCCTATTTCATTTCTTCTCAACAATCTTATCCATTGATCTTCATCGCTTGATCTTGCCCCTTCATTCAAATTTGGTTTTCTATAAAATAGACCTATCGCTTTGATTTCAACCCTAGCTTGCTAGAGACAACCATAACTACTATCTTTGATATAAAATAAAATGGAAGAGCAATGACTTGGATTCAATCGTGGCATAGAGACTGTTGGTAATATTATTTTATCATTTTATATTTCTATGTTCATTTTTGCTTCATTGTTGAGATTTTTTTATAACAATTGTACTATAAATTGGAATAGCTTATTAAATTCATAATACAAAACATAAATTACTCTTTTATTTTAGCTCAGAAAAATCTTTCAAATACTTATAACCCTATTCTATAGAGTGAAATCCTTGTTGAGATTTTTTGTCCTTACAACTGTACTATAAATTGGAATAGCTTATGAGATTTGTAATGGAAAATAGAATAGTACTCTTTTATTTTAGCTCTATTTTAATCTTATCATTATCACCCTTAGCTAAATAAATAAAATATTTATTTAACTAAATCTTTATCATCTTTCATCTCCTTTTTTATTTAGTTTAATCTTTAAATCTAAAGTAAAAAGGTCAAATCATCTAATCCTCTTTTTAATTAACTAAATCAGGATTAAATATAATCTAATGCTAATCCTAATCACTTGTATTCTCTAGTTTTTACCACTTGCACATATAAATCAATTTATTGATTTATTAAATCAACATTTTCCATAAACCAGGCATCTTTGAGGAATATTCCATGAAGTTTGAAAATGATGACAAGTTGACTTGTCCCCTCCAACAAAGCAATTAATGTCTTTTACATGTCCCTTACTTATTTTTGATCCCATGTTGATCCCACATGATGACAAGTGGCCTCTTTTCATTGGATTATTTTTTATCCCACATTGCTCTCTCATAAGCACTCTTAGCATTTGAGAATCTACAAATAGAGGCTTCATCCTTCAACAAATCCTCCACAATTTGATCCACAAATCTTTATGCAAAGTCATTCTCTTAAATTGAGAACTGATTTTTTCCACTCCATGTCTTAGCATTCTATATCATATTCAAATCATCTTCATCATGGAGCTTGAGCAAGGATTGGAAAAGGGCTTCTTTCCATAGAAGTGCCAATCCACTATAAGATGCTGGTTTGATTATTAGAATAATGTTTCTCCATGTTTGCTTGCTTCTTTAGCATTTTTCTTGTGATCAAATGAATCTTATAGGGAATCTTTTATTTTCTTTGGTTTACTAACAAATTTCAAGGGCTTTTTTTTTTGAGCTAATGTAGATTTGTGGTTCATCAAGGGGTGATCCCACAAAGCTGGTTTACAATTTCTAGGAGATTTGATTTATTTTAAATCACATATTTTTATATTTTTTACAATTTCTAGGAGATTTGATTTTTTTTAAATCACATATTTTTAGAAAATATAATGATTCAAGCTTAAAAGGTTCCATTTAAAGCATTCAAATTGAATAGGGTTTGATCAAAATACCTTAGATCAAACCCCATTGGATAGAACCTCGCTAGTTTAAAACCCTTCCTATAACAGAGTCTCCTTTACACATATCAAAATGATGATAAAAACCACTTTTGAATCAAACATCATCCTTTTAATTAAATAAACAAAACTTTATTTAATGAAATCCCCAAATGCATATTCCATCCCTCTTTGATTTAAATAAATCCAAATTTTTGAGTCAAATTGGTCAAACTCACCTAATCATGATTAACCTAATCTAATCCTAATTAGTCTAACCTAACCACCCATCACATCCTCTAGATAACCCCACTTGCACAAATAAATCAATTTATTGATTTATTAAAATCATCATTTTAACTCAACATGGCATCTTTGAGGAATATTCTCTCAAGTTTGAATTCTACATATTGTTTCTTCAAGAACCTATTGTAAGGTTTAAATCTGTTTAGATTTTTACAAAATTTATTAGTTCGTTTATAACATTTCCTCAATAGTTGAAGTCTAAATTACAATATTTTAGCCTATCAAGCGATTGTACCATAATATTTATCAAATACCAAATTTATCTTAATACAAATTTGGCACGTTATTTGGCCGCACACCTGGCAAATGCATTTGCTTGACATTTTCTATGACTGCAGAAATTAGCCTTACACCTGCCAATAGTTTAATTGAGGATTTATAATACCTCTTAACAAGTTTTCTTGTTGCATAGCCATAAGTTGGTGTCTTTTTAAAGAATTTTTTCAAAAAGTTTTCCTTCTCTATGCTTCCATTTTGGCGCACACTAGAAGGATGTTGGTTAAAGATTGTTGACTACAGCTTTAAGTTTTCAAACTTCCTTAGTTTGAAATTAAAAAAAAGGGGCCTAATCATTGGTATTTTAGCATGTAAATTATTTGTTAACCTTGTAGTTTTATTGTTTTGTATTTCATATTGGATCGAAATTTGATCACTTTGTGCATCAAACCTCACAATCTCGTTAATTTTTGAATTGTCAATATCAATAATTGGCATTGTTGTTTTGCAAAGCTTCCATCCATAGATGTTATTTTTCTATCATTAATTGCATATTTTCTTGCTGGGACAAGAAACCATTGAAATAGAAGGGTCTGCACCATCTAGAGACATTTAATCACCATTTTCTGTTGTAATCTACAACTTGCAGCTAATTTTAGGGGTGCACTAGCATTGTACATAGCTGTATCTACTTCCATCCACCCATCAATCATGCCATCCCATGAGACCACATTTCTATGAGGTGTTTTGTCTACATTTTAGAGTGAACAGTGGCGTTGGTAGAATAGCTATTGCTGTTCATTTATTTTTCATTTGAATACATTAGATTCAATATGCTTTCACGCGCTGCTTGTCTTTATGCATACCCACACAATCATGGCATTTGATGAGACCACATTCAATGACTCATTTTGTTATATAGTTCATGACTTGTCCATGCGTCCACGTCTTGCATACTAATGAACCAGAAACACCATGTAGTTCACATCATATCCGACTGTGGAGTTTACCAAGGGAAGTGATCAGACACTTTCGCCAAGTGTAGGCTCTGGCCAAAGACATATCCTAGCTCACGTGCATACTACCAAGAATATACACCGAGCTTCTAGAGGAAGCACCACCATTCCAAGAGACCATCCGCACACATCTGAAGCTCGTGGGGGGTTAGAGTTTGCGTGCCCTCTCTATGCATTCATGTTGGCACAGTTAGAGAGCCCATGGATAAAGGGAGGATGTTGGTCAAAGACTGATGCAAGATTTGTGAATAGATCAAAGGCTGTGACTACTTCAACGCAGACAACAAAACTTTGTTTGGAGGCTACTCGACACTTAACCTATTCGGTGGCATCTAAATCCCATTTATTATCATTTTCTTCATTTGATGCATTTCTTCTAGTTATGTTTTCAGCTAGATGATAGTGCTTTTATTCTTATTAGCTTGCTTTGTAATAATGCTTTGAGAAAAGCCTTGGTGCAGGAAAGTATCAAATCATGCCTTGTCAGAGAAAGATCTCAATACGACATCAAATCTGATGAAGTTTTGGTGTAGGTGGATAGGTTGCATAGGGAGCTATCAACATTACCAACGCTGTCTTAAGTACTTTATGGACCTAAAAAATCACTTTAATGTGAGTAACCCATAGTCCTTGAAGCCAACACCCCTCCTATGTGCTACCCAACTAACGCCCATTCCTCATGACCAAAGATTAAATATGATAGGACCCATTTTCAGACAAGATCTGTATTGGCTTATGGGGAAGATAATATGACATCGATGGAGTCAAAGTCATAGATATGGCATTAAAAATAAGGAATTTATATGTTTAAATCACTCATTCATGGTTTAGAGGCATTATCTTAAGTGACATCACTCATTTGTGACTTTCTATATGGCTGAGTAGAGGAGATTTCAAATCTTACTATAGTCACATCAATTCTTTACATATCCACATTAAATTTTCTGATTTTGAGTTGTTAGTAGATGAGGCTTTAAGATTTTGTTGGAAAAATGTCTAGTTTTGACTAAAATTTTGTGGCAAGTGAAATTATTACTAGTGCTTCATTTATTAGTTCAAAATCATTGATCTTTTCAGTCAAAATCATTCCATTATTTGTAAAATATTTTTAATTAAAAAACTTGATCCTTCTATAATTTCCTTTTTTATCTTGCAGGAAAAGCAAGGAGAGATTTTGTTTGGAGAGAAAACTTGCAAATTCGAAGCGAAGGAAACAATCTTCGGAGAAACTTTTTTAATTTGGGCCTTGAACATTATAATGTGAACTTGGAAAAATCTTTTTTTAATGATTACTGCAATAACTTGAGGCATTCATTTCTTGATTTTGTTTTCTATTTTAGGACAACTTGCTTTCAATTTGGATTTAAAATAAATCATGGTATTAATCTTTTCAAATTTGGCCTAAAATTGAACATTAGAAATTGACTAGTCTTTTACTTTTGGACTAAAATTGAACAAGCAATTTCACACTTGATATTGGTGTTTTAAAAACAAATCAAATCATTGCTTTGAAGGATAAAATGAATGTGTGACTTTATTGTTTTGTAATTATTGACACAAAGTAATATCATCAAAAGATGTATGCGCTTCTCTCACACCTCACGGTGATCTTGAGAATCAAAAGGCTTTTGGTGACATTAAGTTGCGTAAATAATTTCCCATACACACTTCAATTTGGGTTTAAAATATAAAATCTTGTGCGAGTGTGAGTAGGGCATCATCACATATATTCTCTCTTTGTTGCCATCAAAGATTGATCGAGTTATGGATCTTGTATTTACTCGCTTTTTGTTTATCCTAGAGGGCTTGCCTTGGGGAAAAAGTACTCACCCAAGGGAACGACTCAATTGGTAACACTCTCAAGCCAAGAGTATTTCCAACCGAGATATAAATGTGGGTATTGGAGTAAATGTCAGTATCACGCGGTTGGCTCTGATGAGACGAATCCAAAAGGGGACTCTTGTCGTATGGATCAATCTCCATGAACGAAAAGTATGAAATAGAACCCTTGTTTTGTAGTGCCCAATTGATCCATTGAGCGAGTTTATCAAAGTGGTGCATTGCAATTTAGTTTCTGAGAAGTTACTTTCCATGTCCGATCTTGGTTAAAGTATAGAGGTTAAGACTTCATTGTTAACATACCTTTATACTCTTTCCTTGGTTGCATGTAAAATCATCTCTTCTATGAAGGGTGTGAGGCAAGCCCACCAAGCAAAACATACCAATTGAGCTAGGACGTCATATTGCTTGTGGTTTGAAAACACAGTGCTTTGATCGAAAACATCAAATCCAACATTCAATGAATCATCAAAATTGCAAACCCTTTAGGAGAGGCAAATATCCTTGAACAAATTCACATGTTATTGCTTGCCCTTGGGATTCGTATCCTTAGAGGCTTCTAAGCATTTGGATTTCATCTCAATTTTTTTCTACTAAGGTCAATATTAGGAAACCTTTGCCTTGATTTCCTCAATTTCCGCATAATGCACTTTGTGGGATGAAAGAGAATTAGGAAATTGGACATTCAGTTGAAAACCTAATCAAGAGTTTGTTTGTGGTAAAAAGAATCCATTAAGAAAAGATTGAATCAATTGGACCCCACATATGTGCTTGGAATCTTTTGATCTTATGGTTTTCATGCAAACATTGATCTTTTGATTTTGAATTACTCTTAGAGAAAGGCATGTTCTTCACTATCTTGGTCTCGTAAACAAGTCCTTCCTAGGTTCATTTAGGATCAAATCAAACACTTCATCCATTTCAAACATTTATCATCTCATCCCATAAACAACTTTAGAGCTTTGGAAACATCATTCTAGACTTGGGTAAATCATCAAAATCAAAATCACCTTGTTTAGTTAGGAGTATGGGAATGCATCCTTTCTCGTACCTCTATTTAAATTAGCACCCCTTTCAACAAGTTCATCCTAAGATCACATATAACATCTTAGGGTTTACAAGTCCATTATCCAAATAAAAAGCAATCAAAATCAAACCCTAAGTCTAGAATTGATCCAAAGTCCCCAAAACATTCAACACTCATATCATTTCCCTTTTCATCCTTCATCTCGTCATTGGTCCTAAGAACCTTAGAGGCCACTTTTGCAACAAGGTCAAAACATAAGAGGAACATGGAATATAAACTTGACTCATACATCATGAGTAATCCAAGTCAACTAAGCTATCAAATCCTTACAAATCAACACTCACATCTATACAAAGCGTACACGGGATCATTACCTTCGACAAATGTCAATGGCACAACAAGTGCGAGTATGCCCAAATCAAAGATTGGAAAACATTTCCCGATGGTAGATCTAAATCCAAACCTACAAATCTACCAACCAAAAAATCAATGCATGAGCCTTCAAACGAACAACATCATCCCACCAAATCCCTACTATCCATATGAGAATGCACCAAGTACAATATTTCCAAACATGAATCAGGAAAAATTTGGGAGAAATATGTTTGCAAATCATACAAATATTCCACACATCAACAATGGTCAATTTCAACCTATCATGCCAAATATGAAAAATATCCGAAATTAGAACAGTTTTAGCTCAATCACCAGCTATGTTGACATCTTCTATAATTGTTCCCGATTCTTTCTATTAGTGCTTTTTATAGTTTGACATTCTTCTGAAGCAGAATTTTGAGGACTCACTATCATCCTTGGTCTGCTCTACATCAGTCTTCACATTGTTTTACATTATCTCCTTCTTTATTTAAGATTGGGGACTCCTGACATTGTGACATTTGAGCAAGGACTCAACATTCAGGGGGGTTGCATAGAATTTCTTCATTATATATTATGCGGGGCTTCTTCCTCACTTGAGGGGTGATCCCACAAAGTTGGTTTACAATTTCTAGGAGATTTGATTTTTTTTTTAAATCACATATTTTTAGAAAATATAATGATTCAAGCCTTAAAATGTTCCATTTAAAGCATTCCAATTGAAGAGGGTTTGATCAAATTACCTTAGATCAAACCCCATTGGATAGAACCTTGCTAGTTTTAAACCATACCTATAATAGAGTCTCCTTTACACCTATCAAAATGATGATAAAAACCACTTTTGATTTACCTTTTTCGGAATCAAAAGATTTCATTTAAAATTCATTCTTTGTAAGTATGTAGTCATACTATAAGCTTCCCAAAAAGTTCAATTTTAAATAAATTTAATTTTATTATTATATTTATTTTTTATTTCTTGTGAATGTAGATTTTTCATGGAAAATCAAGCTCTGTGTTCTGCACATGTGGAAAAGTAAAAGATTATAAAAAAAAAAATGAAAAATATGAGTGCACCAAATATTGAAGTCCTTGATCCAACAAAAAAAAAAAAAATTGAATTTCAATACATACAAATATATTTACATTTACCTATGTCTCTTTAAGTTCATATTAACAACATTTCCTAGAATAATTATCATTATGATGAAACTAAATATTGTATCCATAGATAGTTTAGCAATATTTAACATATCTATGCAATTCAAAATTAAAGTAGAAATAGTCTATATCTACCATTCCTAATGATTTATAAATAGCATCTAGATTAAATGTATTTTAAAAGAGAACACTTTGAACTATACTTAAATTAGGATTGGTTACTTCTAAGATGCAACTACTTCACTAATTAGATTATGCTTGGTTGTAAATGACATTTCCATGCTCAGGCATATTTGATAGCAACATTCAAGGATTAGTGTAGTCTAGAACCAAACAGATAAGGTATGGAGGATGTTTATTTGTAGGAATTTGATCTTAATGCATTTGATTTTATACATCTATTATCTTTATGTTCTTATATTTAAAAAGGGCCAAATATTAATGCTAGTGAGAGTTTCACCTAAGTCGCTATATTCCTCTAAGTGATCTTTGATTTCCTTCTTACTTTTTCTTATTTCACACGATGATCTCTTGATTGACCATTGGTGTTCCTACTTCTATTGTATGGTAAATAATGACTCTTAGCAAGACGTGTATATTTGTGAAATGAAGTGTATCTTCATGGTTTCATTATATTGCATAATTGAAATCGATTAAGGTTTAACAAAGCGTAGAACACATATATCATCCTAAATAAATTGTGTAACATGAGTGTAGAAATATAATATTATTTTATGAATAAATTGTCTAATGTGAAATATACATATATATTTTTTAATTAATTTCTCCCTTTTGATCAATTTATCTTTCACACTGTGGATATGACACCTCCCCAACAAGATAGACCCTTGAGAATGAGAAGGGAGATGGGAGATCACAAGCTTGTGATGACACTATTTCCGTAACAATGCGAGGAGAAAAACTGGTAGAGTGCCAACCTTAGAGCTTCAACAATCAAGAAAGTGTTGTGAAATGAAGTGTGGATTGCTTAAGAAAGACAAATTTAGTGTCTATAGAATGAATAAATTGGATTTAATGAGAAAGATAGATATTTGAAGGTAAATAGAAGCCCAAAAGAGCCATTCAAGGTTAGTCAAGGGCGCAAGGGCGATACTCTTCATCTCCAATGGAGAAGTGTAATGCTTCTACAAATTCTAGAGGTGGGAATCATGGTAGGACAGCAACATGTTGCACAAACATCTTTGTGTTGCGCTAGTGTCCACAAAAAAATTCCCCCATCGTAAGTACACATCGCCACCAAGTGGGGTAAAGTGGATGGATGAGTTGGAATAGCATTTTTGGGTTTGATTTTCCTAAGGTAAGGGGTGTAAATGGGGAATTTACATGGGGTACAAATTCTCTTGCCAAACTTTTCACAAAATCCTCCAACTAAATTAATTAATTAATTGATTTAGGCTAATTAATCCCCATTACCTTACCCTCCAATATTTAATTTTTCTTTATCCCTTACTCGTTGTCTATTTAATCATAGTCATTGAAATCGAGCACATGGTTCACAATCTAGACTTGTCATCATGTGACAAGTATCCCTCCCACCTTTTTCCTCTCATATGTGATATGATGCAAAAGCCATCATAAATTTTCATCTCATCCATCCATTTTATAATCTCTAAATCTTAGTCATTCACATAGGATATACCCTAGTGTTGCCCTAATCAAATTCTAAATCTTAGTCCTACCATCATGTTGTTCAAAGAGTTGATCGATTAGACAACACGGGCCTTTCTTTGGAACAATTTTTGAGAATTTGGAAAAGGGGCGTGCGTACACCCCAACTGTACACATAGTTGCATAATACGATTGTGATGGTACCTACAGTGTAAGAATTATTCCACATTTTTTTAAAATAACTTCTTAAAACAGTTACACATCCATTTTTTTTTTTTTTTTATAACATCGATTGTGATGGTAGTGTACGAATTAGTCTGTAGTTTCTTAAAAGGGGAGATGATTGATCTTAGAGTGTAAGAATTAGTCTTTAGTTTTTTAAAAGGGGAGTTGATTGACTTGATAATTCATAATTGAATGAAATGCATTTTTTAGATTTAAAAATTCATAAATTATGTGATATTGTATCAACACACAAACAAAACATGAATTAATGCATGACTATTAATGTACATTTTTTTAGGTCTTTTTGAACACCTCAACAAAAAGCATACTGAAGTGGCATCATTTGATGATGTGAACCTCAACTTCAATTATAAGCAGAGATCTTATTATGTAAGCTATTATTGATTTGAGAGGTACAAAATTAGAGTACTCAACTATTAGGCAGGTCATCCCTAGTATGAATAAATTTTCAAATGATACAAGATAATTTATTATTTGAAGTGTATATTTTACAAATTTGAAAAGGACCCACTAATCATTCAATAAGTTTATGAGGTGCAATGTAAATGAATCAAATTTTACCATGACTGATAGGTGCATCTGCCAAAACTACACTTTTCATTTCTAACACCTAATCGTTTGAAGCAATAAATTTAAAATATGGAAAAAAATAATAATTTTAAATCATGCTTGATTTGTTATTTTTTTGGGATATGACTTGTTCTAGAGACGCTTTATATATTAGTTTTGGGAGTATGTCTAATAATTTTTTATTTTTTTTTAAATCCAATTTACAATTACTCTTGAAATTGAAGATTAGGCAAGAAATAACCCTCTAAAATTATAGAGGCAATTCAATGATGGGCTCATCAAGCACCAATGGGTTACATTATCTTCTTATAATTGTTTTATTTATCTGGATACAATTTTAAAGATTTTATAACACCAGAAAAACTACCACATACAGAAAAGGATTGAATATTACTAGACTTGGCAGCTTTGACATTAGGATACACTTTGTTGATTTATAATTTGAAAAGTAGTCAGCATTCAATTTTTTTCAGACCATCACCTGTAAAGGATAATTCAAAGCTTTCATATTCTGTGTACTATCACACTTGAATAGCTCTGAAATTCGACATTATATTTGAAAAGCTTCCCTCAAAAGTAACATGCGCTTCAAATCTGTGGTTCGAGTTCAGAGCAGTACTATATCATCTAAGATTCTAGCCAATCATTATACAGACTTGAACATCTGCTAAAAGAAAATTTAACACCTGAAAAATATATAAACAATATATAGCTATTGGTTGGTTGATTCTAACATCAACAGGATCATATTTTCCTATAGGTACAGGTAAGATTTGGAATTCAAAATTAATTAATGGTCAATACATTGAAACATTGTACAATATGAGCTCGACAGGCTAAGGATTTAACTGTATAACAGTCTTGGCTCACTTGGTGAAAAGAGTGCTAAATCTTTGAATTTAGATTATTATGACTTGGAGTGATTTAATAATCCCCAAAGATTTTGTCAATTCAGACAACTTGAAACAGCATAGCATTACGCAGAATTTTAAGAAGTTTATACCATTGTCAAACCATGAGAACATACATTATCTCTATCAGTGTGCCCCGGTATAGATTTTTAACATGATCCCTTAATCAACTATAAATTTCTGTTATATTGTCATTAAATGCTTTACATAGTTTCGTAGAAAATATTAACACTCGAGTACAGTTGAATACTAAAAAAGAGTAACAATGCAGGGAAAAAGAGCTAAACAAATGGAAGTTTCTGCAAATGGCCTCTAGTTCTTTATTGCAATAAGATACATACTTTATATTAATTGAAACAACTAGTTCAACCCAGACCTTAAATCGTGTGGTAAACACACAATGATAAGCTATTCAATCTAAGCTCAACAAGAAAGCCAGTGGAGTCCAATATAGGTGGAGTACAATTATTTTTTCCTATAAAAAGTATGCTTATTTAAAGATTATACTTCTGTAAAATAAAGGTTGCACTAAAACGGAGGAAAGCTTACCGTATACCAATTGTAATATTACTGCCTATAAAGGCATGGATGGTAAACTACTATTTAGCCAGAAAATTAATAATCAAAGTTGGAACAAAACAAAATGCTTCAACAGTCAGGAATAATACTTTCTCATGGAGCCACAGATTACATTAAATATTCAAGTTCTACTAATTTGACTACTGGGAGAACTGCTGGTTTCGACCACAACACATTGAGCCTGAAGTCGCAAGTATTCACAGATCTCTTTTATATAGCGCTCCTTTTCTTGTATACCACGCTCTTGATAAGGCTGCCATAAAAAAACAAATTAAAAAAACTCAATATAAACATTTTGTATATATGGTTATAAGTAAAACACTAATTTTGTCATTTACATACAAGTTTTTCATTCTCATAGCCAGTTCTGTTCCGCCTTGGTGCAATAGGATCCCTCCTAGTCATTAGTTTCTTTTCCCGCCTAAGTTCAATCTGATGTTCCGTGACAGAGGCTTTGAGCTGATTACCCATGCTATTCATAAAGGGAGATACAAGTGCATGTTGTGGTAAAGTGCTGGGAGGAACATGGTACAAAACACCCCTCATTTTCTCTGTCCCAACTGTCACATTGACTAGGTAACCATGCTCAGATCTGGCGCTCCAGATAGTTCTATCATTCTGTAGTGCTATCAGGCTCAGATCTGGCATTCCAGATAGGAGAAGAAACTACTCAGAGAAAGAAGTTGAAGGGATGGAAGATAAATCTGAGAAGGAAATTGAAGGGATGGAAGGTAAATCTGGGAAGGAACTTGGAAAGATGGCAGATAACCCTAATACAATACCTCGACAGAGACACACAGTACCAATGGATCCTGAGGGTACTACAGTAGAATCATCTAGGGAGCCATCACAATCATTCTATTGTTGGGATTGATTTATGAAGAACGTCCATGAAACTGCTATAGTACACTCAGGATCCAATGGTATGGGTGTCCCTGTCGAGGTATGCTATTAGGGTTATCTTCCATCTTTCGAAGTTCCTTCCCAGATTTGTCTTACATCCCTTCAACTTCCTTCTCAGATTTATCTTGCATCCCTTCGACATCTTTCTCTAAGTAGATTCTTCTCATATCTGGAACGCCAGATCTCAGCCTGCTGCTTCTCCTCCATTTTCCCGGCCAACTCGCTCCCCTGTTTAATATCTGGAATGATATTCGTGCTTCTTCCACGTATCCAAAAACACCATGCACAATTTTATATTCTAAAGTGAGTATTAAACATGAAAGCTTAACTATATGAGAAGCAAATGAGTATGCATGAACCTTTGGTTGTGTTGGAGAAAATCAGCAGATGCATGGCATAATCAATGTTAACGGTGTCAGATATTGTGCTAATAATTAATGTTTGATATCGGAGAATACAATTATTATTATGAGAAAGTAAAAGTTTTCAAATTATTATTATTATTATTTTTAAATATTTACATAATGATTTAAAAATCTATATTTGGATTAGAACATGGCATTAAAGTAATGATGAGGTTAAAAGTAAAATATGTTAAATTTATCAAATTTAAATATATTCAATTTATTCTCTCAAAATTTCAATTATTATATGGTAACAAACCAATAAAACTTATTATTCCAAACTATTTATCAGGCTTCAATTGCATTATTACAACTTAGGTGAGGTTTAATCATTTTTTGTTACAATATATTTAATATTAACTTAGGTGAATACTTGTTGTCCAAATATATTATATGTAGATATATTACTAGAATAATATCAAAAAATATTTGTACAAAATGAACTTACAAGAATCTCCTACTACATGTATTTTACAACTATAGGTATATGAAAGATTTTTTTGAGCTAAAATAAAAGGGTACTTTAATATTTTCCATTATGATTTTAAGAAGCTATTCTAGTTATAGGAAAATTACAAAAATCTCCTACTTGTCATTTGCATATATTTTACAACTATGGATATTTGAATGATTTTTTTTCAACTAAATAAAGAGTACTTTTATATTTTCCATTAGAAATTTAATAAGATATTTGAATTTATAGTATAGTTGTAATGAGAGAAAATGTTAAAAAGGAATTCATTCTATGATAGAATCTCAACAAGAATTTAATTCTATAGAATAGGGTTATGGATATTTGAAAGATTCTTTTGAGCTAAAATAAAAGAGTACTTTTCTATTTTATCAACAAGGATTTCACTATCTAGAATAGGGTAGAATCAAGGGAAAATGTATGATCAATAGTATCAATCATCAAATACATAAAAATAAAACCCTAGGACCTTAATCTTAATAAGGATTTCATTATGTAGAATAAGGTTATGGGTATTTGAAATACTTTTTTGAGCTAAAATAAAAGAGTACTTGGATATTTCCATTATGAATTTCATAAGCTATTCCAATTATTGGAAAATCACAAGACTCTCCCACCTACATATATTTTACAAATATGGGTATTTAAATTTATTTTTTGATCTAAAATAGAAGAGTACTTTTATATTTTCCATTATGAATTTAATAAGGTATTGCAATTTATTGTGCAGTCAAGAAAGATTTCATTCTATGATAGAAAATCTCAACAAATATTTCATTTTGTAGAATAGGGTAGAATCAACGGAAAAGGTATGATCAAAACTATCAACCATCAAATATATAGAAAAAAAACCCGAAGACCCTAATATGAACAAGGATTTTAGCGTGTCAAATAGGGTTA